>JASDQU010215810.1:0-18275 GCA_032191745.1 Picea mariana
ATGAGATTTTGGAGAGTGTATCTCTCTTCTTACTCCAAAGCGCTAGCCTAACTAAATGTTGGTGTAAAAGAGCCCTAGAAAAAAGTTACTAGATAAATTTTATGATTACGCAGTGTTATTAAAGGTTGTTGTTTACTCAAAGGTAACGGAAATGAAACTTATGTTGTATGACTCTGACCCAATAATGCAAGGATGAAAATGAAATATAACACTTTTCGTTCAATGAATCCTATATATGGGAGAGAGAAAAAAAATTCTAGATCAACCTTGAACTACAATACAAAATTTCCTTTCAAATGCCAACACAAACAATCATTTATCAAATGAAAATTCTCTATTGTGTCTTTTTCAAATGCTTCAACAATCTCAATAATTTGATTTTTCAATGTTTTCTAACAACACAAAACAATTTTTTTGAAAGAAAAACTTTTTTTCACTTTCCAAAAAGGACCCCCACTATGCCAATGAGAGCACAGAAAATCAAATCAACGAACAAGAAAATAACCCAATCTACTCTTTCAATGAAAATAAAAATAAAGAGCAAACCAATGTAGTCTTTTCAAATGCAAAAGAAAATGATTTTTCAAACCATAAACAAATGAGAAAACCAAGCAAACTTAACTTTCAACCAATCAGTGGATCTTAACTAATCAAACACAGTCAGAGTCTGAAGTCAGAGAGAATGGTTTCGCCAAGAAAAGCCAAGAAATGAAAGTCAAGCGAAAAAGAACAAGAAAAGCCTTAAAACCCTAAGACTGTTCATACATGCAAACAAAGGCAATAAATACATCAATCAGAGGTCCAAGAAACTCATAAGAGGTAATCCAACTGATCTTGGCTGTTAGAAAGACCAAAACTCAAATTCAAAATTTTGAAAAAGCATGTTCGCAGGCAAACAATAATACACAGTGCGAGAATCACTGATTCTCGCAGGTGACCCTTGAGCAGGGTGCGAGGACCTCGCACTGAAACCTATAGGTAGGGTGCGAACCTTACCAATTCTCACAGGTTACAATAAAGTGCAGTGCAAGAATTCCTGAACATAATAAAAAATTTGAAAATTGAAGCAAAATTGACAAAGGCTTCTGGACTCAGAAGGTCTATCAAGATATCCTGAAGACTCAGAGACTAATAGGACAGGAGAAAAATGAAACCAGAGCAAATGGCCACAAAAAAACACAAAAAGCTACAAATAAAATGGGATTAGTTCCCCAGTGGAGTCGCCAATTTTGTTATTGGATAAATCCGTAAGTGAAGACACAAACCGATCTCCCTAGATCCACCTGGATCTAGAACAATGCAAAACAGAATAATACTCTTTCCCTAGATTTTAACTATTGAATGTACTAGGAGGCAAGAACAAATAACATACCTTATGATCGCTTCCTTTGGTCTTTGTTTCTCCCTCTTCGCTCCAGTGCTCTCGTACAATCAAGACCAACAATACAAACCAACCGAAGTGAAGAAAGTCCAATCTATTCAACAGTCTCTATGTATATGATCAAGGAGTTATACAATAAAGTGAAACTAGTTTGGAGTTATATGATCAAAAAGCGCTTTCCTGATGATGGACCACACTAGTTTGGTCCGAAACGTCGAAGAAAACAAAACCTATGCGATGGATCCAGAAGCTCTCTCTGAACAAAACAATAATCGCAAAAGTCTTAGAACAGAAAAAAAAAAAGTGAAACTAACTTTATGGGAAAGGGACATATTACTGTATCATATTGATGGAAAGTAACGATTACAACCTGAGCCTTGATGTTGCAAACTTCCTTTCGATGGCCCTTGACTCTGACACACACACTTTCTCACTTGCATGAAGAAGATCAACCACCTTTGATAAACTTGTTGGAGTTTCCTAGTTGTTGTAGCTTCAGTCCTTCACACAATCTTTCACCAATTCTCCAATGTCTTGCTTAACCTTGTTTGCTTAACCTTTTCCATGAGAATTCACTCAATATATAGGAGAGAATGAGTTGGTTACTTGGATAAGAATGATCCCAAAATATCAGGGAATCCAGTACTAGGATAACTATTCGAATGTCATCTCATCCTTCTAGAAGATTCCCTTCTAGAAGCTTTGAGAATTCATCTTTTTCCCTTCTTTAGGAAGAGTTCTCACCCTAGCAGTTCAACATAGTGTGAACTTCTCGCACCCTGGCTTAAGGCAGCCTACGAGAATCATGCATTCTCGCAGGAAAATATACTAGCAGCCTGCGAACAGTCCTCAAAAATGTGATTTCTTGAAAGAGATGAAGGTAACTTTTCTCAGGAAAAAGTTCTAATGAAGAGCCTGAATACACCATCATCAATACATCATCATGATGACCAAAATCATGGGTAACAGTGGTGAGTAAGTGGAGGAAAAGAAAAAGGAAATAAATTCTTCTCTGGACATCCGGTCTTCCAGTAGCCCTTTAAAGGGGGAAAATTCTCAGATATGAGATCCTCTCAGACCCAAGAAACTTCAAAGTAAACTTAAAATGTTGTAGAACTAATATAATCAAACATGCATCATATAGTTATTACAACACCCAACTGGATCATCCATCACTGGGCTTTAAGATTCAGAGGAAAAAGGAAAGGAGGAGGTTGGCTACCATTAAACAAGAAGTCTCAAAATGTCAGTCTATAACCAGAGAACCAGAGGCTTTGTTAAAGTTTTACAATTGGGAGCTTTGTTCTACCATCGATCCTTACAAAAATAGAAAAACTGAGTATATATACTCAGAAAAATTTTCCCAGCAGAGGCGTGCTCGAACCTCCAGGGCGTGGCATCTCTTTAGTCAAACATGGATGGAAATCCTTCATCAAACGCCACCTTAACTCAGCATGGCTCTTGCAGGGGGACTTGCACACAAGGGTACCACAGGCTGATTGCTCCAGGCCTCCCGTACCTTCCATCCATGGCTTGAGCTGAGGTTTCATCTACCTGCTCAATTTTCATTAACTGCTTCCCCAGGGAGTGGCTGAGATGATATGCTCAGGAGAAGGCCACCTGCTTGCTCTCTAAGGCTTGGAGGCTAGCCTCCCTTTCTTCTGGCACCACCATCAATGTAACCTAGGGCCATGACCTGGCACCTCTCTCCAAGGGTGTTTCAACGTTTCTTCTTTCGGGTATTTCTACATCCCCTACCTTTAAATTTCCTAGTGCCCAAACTCGTAAAATGGCCCTCCAGGATCAACAGTTGAATCGGATTTAAAAAATGATGGCCATGATCATTTTTCCATTGAAAATACCTGGCCCTGCATGCTCACTTTCTTTGTCCATACTCCATACAACCCTGGCGCTAGGATCATGGGCCCAAAACTAAAGGCTCTTTCGCATTTTGCGATATCATGGATGGGAGGGAGTTGACCCTTGTATTTCAAAGTCACAATGGTTGAGATGGCGACCGGACTTAATCAGGCGCCACGTATCCTTAAAGACCAATGGTCCTGATCCTTTCAGAGATTCTCCCATCGGTAGTTCTCGCTCCTCTTCCTCCAACCGCCTTTCCATACGACCTTGTGCCATGAACGTGAGCCCACACCCAAAGGCACCTTCGCATCTCACGTATCATGGATGGAAGGGAGTCGACCCTTGCATTTCAAAGTCACGATAGCTGAGATGGAAATCAGACTTAATCAGGCGCCACGTATCCTTCAAGATCAACGGTCCTAATCCTTTCGGGGATTCTCCCATCGGGAGTTCTCGCTCCTCTTCCTCCAACCGCCTTTCCATATTACCCTGTTTCATGATTGTGGGCCCACACCCAAAGTCGCCTTCGCATCTCATGTATCATGGATGGAAGGGAGTCGACCCTTGTATTTCAAAGTCATGTTAGCCAAGATGGCGACCGGACTTAATCAGGTGCCACGTATCCTTCAAGACCAACGGTCCTGATCCTTTCAGGGAATCTCCCACCAAGAGTTCTCGCTCCTCTTCCTTCAACCGCCTTTCCATATGACCCTATGCTATGACCGTGGGTATGTGCACCCAAAGGCGCCTTCGCATCTCGCATATCATGGATGGAGGGGAGTCAACCCTTGTATTTCAAAGTCGCGATAGCCGAAATAGCGACCGAACTTAATCAAGCGCCATGTATCCCGACTAGATCGGACGACCATGATCATTTCATGACTTTGGCCCTAAGGGAGGAGCCCATTCACTAAACCTCATGCAACTATGTGGCTCTGGCTTACCTGCTGACCGTTGATCTACTCCATTGATGAATCTTCACTGCTAAAAAGCAAAAATACCCGCCTGCTTGATTTTTAACCCGAAAATAGAGGTTTTTTGCATGTTGTGCTTGGGCGCTCATGGCTGCGATCTTGGATAACTTCATTTGATGGGTCTTAAGGCCCATTTCATTTATTTTTCACCAAGGACCCAAATCCAGAGAGAAGCTTCCCCCTTACAATAATATTTTCTATCATTAGGCTCCATGGGGGATAGAGTCCTCCTTGTGAGGCTCTAAGAACTCTATGTAGTTTCAGTGCCTTGTGGTTGGGCTATGGAGTCATTTATTAAGCTGAAAATAAACAAAAAAACAATATTTACAAAAACAGAGGAATCGTCTAAGGCTCAAACAAAACATTTCTTCAGTAAATTTCCATTTACTGGACCGTTAAAAACTTCTTCACCCTCCAAATTCTACAACCTGTACATGTTATTTAAGAATACTTCAGAGATTTTGAAGGGCCTGATCCAGAGGACATCAAACTTGTGGTGTTTTCCCCTATCCTTCCTGGGTGCATCCCACTTAAGCACCAAATCTCCCAGCTCGAATTCCTCCTTCCTGACCTTCCTTTCAAAGGCCTGCTTGATCTTTTGTTGATGACTATGAGCTATGTCCATTACCTGCTCCCTGATCTGTTGCACTTCCACCACTTGATGAATTCTTCTGACCATATGGTCTAGCTCTCCTTCATGATCTTGAAAGAATTTTTCTACAGGTAAAGCGAGTTGAGTGGGAATCACAGCCTTCGTCCCATAAATGAGTTGAAAAGGTGAGGTGCCCAAGGACTTCTTTGTTGTCACTCGATCGGCCCATAGAGTGAATTTGAGCTTTGAATCCCAGGACCTCTTATTGTCTTCCAATAATCTTTTAATGAGTTTGATTAGACTTTTATTGGAAGATTCTTCCAGTCCATTTCCTTGAGGATAATAGGGAGTGGAGTGAATTAGTGAAATCTCAAACTGCTCACAGAACTTAACCATAGGCTCAGACTTGAAAAAAGCAGCATTATCAGTGAAAATTATGCTGGGATAGCCAAATCTAGCTATGATATCCTCTAGGAAGTTGATAATTACCTTGTGTGAAGCACTCCTGGTGGGGGAAGCTTCTATCCACTTGGTGAAATAGTTTTTTGCAGTCAGGATCCATCTGTGTTGGCCACTTGAAGGAGGATGAATTTCTCCAATGAAGTCCAACCCCCACTGTTGAAAGGGTGATAAAGCTACTACAGGCTTTAGTGGCAGAGATTTGACTTGCTTCTTTCCTGAGAACCTATGGCATTTTATGCAAGCTTTGACTTCTCTGCAAACATCAATGAATAAGGTGGGCTAGTAGTACCCAGCCCTGAGAATTTTGTGAGATGTGGTCTTCCAGAAATGATTCCCTCCACAAAGGCCACTATGGAAATAAAACATAACTTTTTGGGCTTCCTATGGGTTCAGACACCTCAGAAACACCCCTAGAGGGTCTCTCCAATACAAGACTTGGTCAATAAGGCAATATCTGACCACCTTGAGATTTAAAGATCTTGCCTTGACTTTTCCCATTCCATCAGGAGGCTTAAACTCTTGCAAAAAGTACAAAATGTCTCTGTACCAGGTGCATTCTGCTAGTGATAAGCCACCCTGAGATATTTTACTGATAGACTTAGCTTGCTGATTTTCTAAGCAAGCATTGATGAAGCCAACCCCCAAGGCCTTGCAATTGGATTCATCCAACAACTTGGCTAAACCCTGCCCTTTAACCAACTTGGTGGGATTTATCTCCAGGTCAAACTCAAGGATCTTGCAAATCCATTTACCTCTTCTCCCATCTATGTCAAGTTGTATAAGGATGTCTTTCACAGAGGCTGAAGGAACGTATGCAGTCACTCTTGAGTGCAAGACATAGACTCTGAAATCTTGGAGAGATTTCACCAAGGCATAGGCCTATTTCTCCATGATCTCATACCTGATTTTTGCATCTCTTAATGCCTTACTGAAGAAGGAAATGGGTTTCTCTCACCCTTCCTCATTTTTCTGCAATAAGACCATTGCTACTGTATCAAAATAAACAAAAGAAAAAACTAGGAAATCCTTGGAATAATCAGGACTGATCAGCACAGGTGCCTCAGTCAATGCCTTTTTTATTTGGAAAAAATATTCCCTGGTTTCAGCAGTCCATTTACTTCATTTCCCTTTCTAAGCATGGTTGTGATGTGTTTCACCAACTCAGCGAAATTTGAGACGAACCTCCTTAGAAAGATAATATTCCCTAAAAAATCCTGGACTTCCTTTCTAGACCTAGGAAGTGACAGGGTCTGAATTGCCTTTACCCTGTTAAGATCAATTATCACTCCCTCTGATGATACTATATGGCCTAATAGCTTCCCCTCCTTCATAAAAAACAAAGATTTCTTGGGATTTAACGAAAGGCCAAACCTCCAGCGTTTCAAGAAAACTTTCCTCAAGTGACAACAGTGCTCTCTATCAAACCTGGAGAAGACTGTGATGTCATCCATATAGATCACCACAAACTGATCTTTCTCCCCAATGAAGACTATGTCCATGGCTCGCTGAAATGTTTCCCCTGCATTCATTAATCCAAAATGCATTTTGGCATACATGAATGTGCCCCAAGGGGTGGTGAAGGCTATTTTTTCTCTGTCCTCAGGCATGACTAATATCTGATTATAGCCAGAAAAACCATCAATCGTGGATATCCTAGATGCACCAATTACCCTCTGCAATATCTTTTCCATGTTGGGCAAGGGATAGTTGTCTTTCTTTGAGCTCCTATTCAGGTTCCTGAAATCAACACAGAGCCTAATTTCTCCACTTTTCTTCCTCACCGGGACCAAATTGGCCACCCACTCAGAATATCTCAAGGGGATAATGATTTGGGCATCTAAAAACTTCTTCACTTCTCTCTCCATGACAGGAAACAACATGGGATTTATCTTTCTTAGCTTCTGCCTAAATGGCTTAGCCTCTTCCTTCAGTGGGATCTCGTGTTCAATGATAGATGTGTCATATGTCTTGAGGTCTTCATAGGTCCATGCAAACACATCAGAAAACTCTCTTAATAACTCGGTATATTCAGCCCTCTAATCTTTGGTCAAACTGCTTGACAACTTGACAAACTTAGGCTCCTCCTGTGTGCCGATGTTGCACTCCACTGTATCAACATCTTCATTTGAAACCCTACCCTTTACTGCCACATCATTCCCATTGAACATTCTTTCTAAAGGGACTAGTCCCTTCGGAATGTGATTGCTAGGTAGATGAATAATATGGTGATTATAAATTTTATTTAAAAATACCTCATGGTGAGGGTGACTTTCGAGATCAGGATCCTCATCAATGTGTAATGCAGAAAATTCATCAACAGACTGAAGAATTTTTTGATTTCAAGATCATCTTTGAATACCTTCCAATGCTTGATATCATCTGGTACAAATGGCCTATATCTTATCTCAAGATCATATTTGATCTTAGGCGGTAGAGAGATCCTGAACAGACTAGCTGAGACAACTAAGGAATCGGCCAAAGTATTTTCCTCTCTTGGAATAAAAGAAATGTTGAAAGCTGAGAAGAAGTTATCAATCAGGGCCCACACCTCATTTTGTAACTCCTAAGCTGAGGATGCTTAGCCCGATAAGAATTTCTGACTTGATGGATTATCAACTCAGCATCTCTGAACAGTGCTACCCCCTCAATTCCCATTTCTTTTGTAGCCCTTAAACCCAGAACAAGAGCTTCATATTCTGCCACATTATTGGTAGTGTCAAATTCTAGCTTGTATGACAGGGATATGGTTTCCTGACAAGGTGACACAAAAACCACTCCAGCGCTAGTGCCTTCGCTAGAAGAAGCTTCGTTGAAGAACATCTTCCAAATGGAGGTGGTTGGAGGAGGTATCTCATGATTAAATATGGGTTGCTTTATGATTTGAAAAGGGGCTTCAGGAGTATCAGTGAACTGCAATAAACTAGACCCCAAATCAGTGTCAAGTGCAAAGATAGGATGATTGGTGGGGTTTGCTTCATCACTAACAATGTAGGCCAACTGAGCTTCTCTGTACAACCTCATGTGTTCCCCTCCAAATACTAGAATGGTGGCATATGTGAGATCCATCTGTAATGTTCCTCCAAGTTTTTTAATCCAGGATCTTGACAACAGCATGTCGAACTTGGGGGGAACATCAACTACTACAATGTCCATGACCACACTCTTAATTTCCAGCTAAAATAAAGAGACCACCAAGTCTTTGATGACTCCAAGGCATTGCACCCTCCTTGAATCAAAAGAGTACAAATCATGATAAGCCTTTATCACTTCCAGTCCAAATTATTCCATGACTATTTTGGGCATAAGGTTGTGGGAAGCTCCTAAATCCATGAGGCAATTATGCAGTACCTTATCATGTATGTCTAGGGATGTGTAGAAGGGAGGGGATGAATCATCTCTATCTTCTACCATGGGACCTAGGACGACTGCTGGATTTTCATCTTGAAGATTTACTGAGTCTGTGGAAGGCTGGGGGGACTCAGATTGTAGCAGTTTGGAGAGGGACCTTTTGAAATCTTCATTTTTAACTAGTTCTGAGAGGGGTACGGGAATTATAATCTTTTGAATTTCGTGCTCAAACTAAAGGAGGAAAGAGGATTAGGAGCTTCCCTTACCTCAAAGACAGGTTCTTTGGTTGTTGGTGAAGTATTCTAAGTTTTCTTTTCTTTAGTAGTGATTGTTGCAGGTTTAGCGGGCCTTTCCGCTATGAGGGGTTGATCATGGCTATCAAAATTCCCTTCTTTATTCTTTGACATAAGATGGTATCTGTTGGGAGTGTTGTTGGCCTTTTCCCCTTTTCTCAACTCATTGATTTGAATGCTCATAAGGGATTCTTCATATGCAAATTGAGTCAAATGGGGAAAAGGGCAAGTGTCTTCAATACAGTGAATTTCAGGGTTGAGCCCGTCTGTCTCCTCTCCTTCCTCATGAGAAACTAGGTTATTTTGGACAAGGGTTTGAATCCTCTGATCATCTCTATCTTTGCTCCTGTGTTCCCTTGGCAAAGCCTATGGCACATTGTTACTAGGCCTCCTGAAGCCTTTGTAATCAGTATTTTGGGGATTTCTATACATGGGCTTCCCTTCTAACTCCCACCTTTCCATCCTAGCTGAAAGCGATTTTAGCACTTTAGTTACCTCATCCATCTAAAGGGGAAGGGAAGAGGAATTGGATGGGGAGGCTTCAGGTCTCTTCCTGGATATGTCTCTATCAGCCTTATTCATGAGTCGGTCAACAGTCAATATGTTAGATTCTACTTCCATGACTCCATCCTGCATGTGAGCTAGAGTAGTGGCTCTCCTTTCCCTCAATAGGAGGCAGAAATCAGGATCAAAAGCACTAGCATAAGTGATTTTAGCAGAGGCTTCTGAGGTCTTTATCTCAATGGGAATCTTATTGTACATTTTATTGAATCTCTTGGAGAAGTCAGAGACAGACTCTCCTTCATTTCTCTTCAAAGACCCAAACTTTGTCATGTAATACCTGAAGTCTTTTTTGTCTCCCCATCTCAAAAAGGCATTATCCAAAACCTCAATCCCATCAATAGATATAGGAGGCAGGGCCCTAAACCACTTTCTAGCCTTGCCTTCAAGGCTATGGACGAAAATCCTCATCCATACGTCTGCATGCATGATAACATGATCATATATAAAACTGTAAAAGTCTTCAAGGTGTTCTTCTACAGCTATGTCCCCTTCGCCTGTAAACTTGGGCAGCTGCTTAAGGTAGCCATCTGCTGGAAGGGCATTGAGAGGCTGAGGTAACAAAAGGGGGGCATACCTAGCAGCTATTATAGCCTCCATTCTAGTCATGGGGGGATTTTCTCCTACCATAGGAATATTAGGTGGAGGATAACTCAGAGGAGAAGGAGCTCGAACAAGGTATACTGGAAATGAGCTTCTAGGTGGAAGGGGAAACAATGGGGGATTTAGAGAGAAGGCTAAGGGGCCTGAGTCAGCAGATGCTTCTCTCTGTGTAGTAGTAGCAACAGTAATAAGAGGAGGGGCAGTAAATCTAGGAGTGGGGAAATATTCTGTGGTCCTGGTTCTACGCCAAGGTACAGCTTCAGGGGAGAGGGGAGTGGCAAGGATTTCTCCCTCCAATCCCAGATCAGGAGGGGAAAATTCAGCAGGAACACTTCTGAAATTCAGGAAACAGGAAACTTCAGAAAAAGGTCTATTAGGAAGCTGAGAAGAAGAAAATGGAGTTTCTACATAAGGAGATGGAAAATTACCTGGTTCAACAGTGGAAGTTTCTCCTTCAAATGCCTTTCCTTTTCTGATAATCACCTCCGGATCAACTTCAGGCATAGCTAGAGGCAGTTGTGGATGGGACCGTGTGTGTTTACCTCTGGAAGCCACAACTAAAATAGCAGGTTCGCCACAATGGAGTCATCGCAATGGAGTCGCCAAGTTCACAGTAGAAATCGCGTAGGGCTCTGATGCCTGATGCACCTTCAGAATCAAAGGCTTGATGTCATTCAATCCCAGGGAAAATTTTCAACTTCATCCTCGTCAACGACGCTAGAAATGTTACCACCAGAAGTTGGCCTCAGATTGCGATGAGGACAAGCCCGATACCCATCAGTTTAAATGTCACAATTTGTTTATAAAGGGCGATTGAATGGAAGTAAACTTAGAACAATATCATTTAAATTAGAAAACTGGGTCGGAATAGCAAAGACATGCGAGGTCTTGATCTAACTTAAGCCAATAATTTTTGCATAGTGGTGACTAAGTGGAGGGAAAGAAAAGGGAAATAAAGTCTGCTCTGGACATCCGGTCTTCTAGCAACCCTTTAAAGGGGGAAAATTCTCAGATATGAGATCCTCTTAGACCCGAGAAACTTCAAAGTAAACTTAAAATGTTGTAGAACTAATATAATCAAACACGCATCATATAGTTATTACAACACCTGACTAGATCATCCATGCTCGGGCTTTAAGATTCAGAGGAAAAAGGAAAGGAGGAGGTTGGTTGCCATTAAACAAGAAGTATCAAAATGTCAGTCTATAACTAGAGAACTAGAGGCTTTGTTAAAGTTTTACAATTGGGATCTTTTCTCTACCATAGATCCTTACAAAAATAGAAAAATTGAGTATATATACTCAGAAACATTTGCCCATCAGAGGCGTGCTCGAACCTATAGGGAATGGTGTCTCTTCAGTCAAACCTTGACAGAACTCCTTCTTCAGACGCCACCTTAACTCAACATGGATCTTGCAGGGGGACATGCACATAAGGGTACCAAGGGCTGATTTCTCTAGGCCTCCCGTACCTTCCATTCATGGCTCGAGCTGAGGTTTCATCTACCTGCTCAATTTTCATTAACTGCTTCCCTAGGGAGTGGCCGAGATGATATGCTCAGGAGAAGACCACGTGCCTTCTCTCTAAGGCTCGGAGGCTAGCCTCCCTTTCTTCTGGCACCGCCATCAATGTAACCCAGGGCCATGACCTGGCACCTCTCTCCAAGGGTGTTTTGGCATTTCTTCTTTCAGGGATTTCTACTTCCCCTACCTTCAAATTTCCTGGTGCCCAAACTCGTGAAATGTCCCTCCAAGATCAATGGTTGGATTGGCTTTAAAAACTGATGGCCATGATCATTTTTCCATTGAACAACTCTGGCCCTGCATGCTCACTTTCTTTGGCCATACTCCATACAACCCTGGCGCTAGTATCATGGGCCCAACACTAAAGGCTCTTTCACATTTTGTGATATCGTGGATTAAAGGGAATCAACCCTTGTATTTCAAAGTCATGATGGTCGAGATGGTGACTAGACTTAATCAGGCGCCATGTATCCTTCAAGACCAACGGTCCTGATCCTTTTTGGGATTCTCCCACCGGGAGTTCTCGCTCCTCTTCCTCCAACTACCTTTCCATATGACCTTGTGCCATGACTATGGGCCTGCACCTAAAGGTGCCTTTGCATCTTGTGTATCGTGGATGGAAGGGAGTCGACCCTTGCATTTCAAAGTCACGATAGTTGAGATGGCGACTGAACTTAATCAGGCACCACGTATCCTTCAAGACCAATGGTCCTGATCTTTTCATGGATTCTCCCACCGGGAGTTCTCACTCCTCTTCCTCCAACCGCCTTTCCATATGACCCTGTGCCATAACCATGGACCCACACCCAAAGGTGCCTTTACATCTCACGTATCGTGGATGGAAGGGAGTTGACCCTTGTATTTCAAAGTCATGATAGCCGAGATGGTGACCAGACTTAATCAGGCGCCATGTATCCTTCAAGACCAACGGTCCTGATCCTTTCGAAAATTCTCCCACCGAGAGTTCTTTCTCCTCTTGCTCCAGCTGCCTTTCCATATGACCCTGTGCTATGACCATGGGCCTGCACCCAAGGGCACCTTCGCATCTCGCGTATCGTGGATGGAAGGGAGTCGACCCTTGTATTTCAAAGTGGTGATAGCCGAAATGGAGATCGGACTTAATCAGGCACTATGTGTCCCGACTGGATCAGACGACCACAATCATTTCGTGACTTTGGCCCTAAGGGAGGATCCCATGCACTAAACCTCGTGCAACTCCATGATTTTGGATTACCCGATGACCGTTGATCTGCTCCATCAATGGATTTTCACTGCTAAAAAGCAAAAATTCCCACCTACTTGATTTTTTACCCGAAAATAGAGGTTTTATGCATGTTGCGCTTGGGCACTCATGGCTACGACCTTGGATAAATTAATTTGACGGGTCTTAAGGCCCATTTCATTTATTTTTCACCAAGGACCGGAATCCAAAGAGAAGCTTCCCCCTTACAAGAATATGTGCTAACACACTGTAAAACCTGTCACATAAACATGTACCAACAACCTATAACAACCTATACCAAAAAATTGTACCAATAATCTATACCAATAGTCTCATCAACCAAACCGGATCTAGTCACCAAGACCAATCACCAAAAAAACTCTCAACCATATGCACAATATCACCAGGATGTGCATCAAACAAAACTACTCATAACAACTCATAACTATCATCCACACATGCCTCTACCAAGCATGTATCAATCACAACCAAGTACCAACCTTTACCACAATAAGTGCATCAACCATGGACATATTCCAATATAACCAACAAGATATCTCTAGAAATACACCAACATTCTCCATAAACTCTTATATCAGAAATACATCAAATCCCCATTGTTATGCAGCCTCAATCTGTACCAATAACTTCAGCAATACACCTTAACCCAAAACCCTCAACCATGTACCACTCATATGCCAATCATATAACAAGACTAATAATAGATGCTTCTTATAGTGCACCACAAGATATACCAATAAAACCAAGCTAATTGCACCAACAATGTGCCTCAATAGATATGCCTCAAACCATACAATACATCATATACCAAACATCCAAGAGAGCATATGTCAAACCTCACAAAGTCGTGCCTTAAGCATGTTCCATAACATCACTAAGATATAACATCATAAGCATATATCCTTACCTTTGCACACTATAACTGACCTAGTGCCTCAGATCTCAGACCAATAAACCAATCTCAGCCTTAGCAACCTAGAACAAGCATCACTTCTCAAGTTTGCACAAACCCTTCTATAGATCTGCGCTTTTCTCTTCTACATCCTGTGGGTATCCGCACTTTACTCCACTGAAGTTCGCGTACATCTGCACCCATATGACCTCCACCTCGCAGATGTCTCAGAGACTAGGGTTAATTGATTTTGTTTCAACTCCAAGACTTTACCCTCAACTTTCCTTCGTAACTTCAGACCTACGCTTTCTCATATTTTTCAATGTATACCTACAAATAACCTTTCACAAAGTAGATATTCAATAATGTTCAATAGTGGGTAGGTGCTAATAGGAGTTCCTTAATATCCTATTTATACTTTCCAAATGCCTTCCTCTAGAAGTTTCCTTGTAATTGTTTTACCCCTTTCTCCACCTTTTAGGGATAACCACTTTCTTGTTGCAACTAACAATTCCTTAATTAGTCAAATCATAACTTCTTTACCCTTACCTACTTTCTTGTTGCAACCACTTTATTATTTAAATAATTTCTCTTTGCAACTTCTTTGACCACTTTATTATTTAAATAATTTATCTTTTCAACCAATTTGACCACTTTGCCATAATCAGCAAACTCACATCTTCTTGTTGCAACTAATTTATTTTTAATTATTTTCTTATTGCAACAAATTTACCCATGATTAACTCCTAGTTACAACCACTTTGACTAGTAAACTTCTCCTAGGAGATTTTAGAATAATTGACTTCTTTGACCTTCTAGATAACTCATGAGGGTCCTCCATCTTCACAAAGCCATATCTCCTCAACCGTGAGGAACTACGTGACATACCACATATCGCCAGAAATGGCATGAAATGTACTATCCATATAGAATAGTCTTAGTTGCATATGCATTGATATTCATTCATGTATACCTCAAACAAACTAGGGTCCCTTACCCATACCTTTGTGCTACTATAATTTTCTATCAGACTTCTCCAAGGGTTGACATCAATATCTAAGGGTTGACATCAATATATAAGATCACTCTCCAAGGGTTGACATCAATGACAACCAACTATCCAAACCAACTATCCATCAACATAAGCCAATTGTCCAACAATGTATGTGAAAGTGAAAAAGGATCCAAGTCAGGAATGGTTGCCCACATGTTACAGGTTAACTGAGGAAGAGATGGGACACATTATGGAAGATTGGGATGACGATTGGAAGATTCCAATGACAGATATAGATCATTCAGAGAAACAAAACCCGAAATTACAAGAAATTGATGATGATGATGAAGAAGGAGAAGAACAGGAAAAAGGAAATGGCGCAGTAGGAATAAGACATGAGACAATCCCATCCATGGGAGAGAAGAGAAAAGAAGTAGATATGAGTATGACATTCCCACAACATAAGAAAAGGAAAGATACAAAAGAAATAGTTGTGCAAGACCTCACAGAAGATGATCTGTAAACAATTGCAAACCAAGTTAAGGAAGCAATAGATGAAGCCTTTGAGTGTGTGGCACAACAACAAGAGGAAAGGCATTCAGACATGCCAGCACAAATTGTCGCGATGAAACAAATTTTGGAAACAATGAGACTAGCACTAATTTAGACTAGAGAACAAGTGTTGGACATGGTGTCATGGTGTTGGCATTAATGTCAAAGAGGGTCAATATGGTCAATATTGAACATGGATTTATGGTGTTGACATGTTATGGTGTTGGCATTGATGTCAAAAAGGGTCAATATGGTCATCTTTATCAATGGCTAATATGGTATTAACATTGAGACAGAATGTTGGAATGGTTAACGTGTTGTCTTATTCTCGGGTATATAACTATGTTAATGCCATCAATAAATGTGTGAGATTGATGCATTCATACTAATGTCTTAGAAAAATTCTATGTTATTCATCCTTGAAAATATCATGAAATAACTTTACAATGGAACTATGTCTAGTGTTATGATTATGTCTTAACCATCCACTGAAACGGTGAATACAACATTGACATCAATTGTTTCCTCAGATCATGGTGTTAGTGTTATTGTAATAGCAGCCACCAGTAAAACTCGATCTGTGGCAGGGTTAACATCTTCCCTCTAGGTCATATCTCAAATTGTTTCAATGTCTACTCCATTAAGTCTATCAAATTCAACACCACCTACTCTAATGACTCCAAAACAAGGCTCAAACCATAAGGAGGAACGATTAGACTGGTGCCCAAATATAATTCACCTACATCCATTACTTTCGAGACAAATAATATATGATTTTACTCCTAGATCAAATACAAAATGTGGGAAAGTGGTGATTTACTTCTCATCTGACCATCATAAGTTCACTAGACCTAGATCATTAGATCATTTTCATCCATTCTCAACATGAATGAAAGCAAGGCCTAAGATCTCAGGGCGTATAAAAATTTCTATGAGGATTAATGCCTCCTAAAAGTGGGTAAATAGTGACAAAAATGGAATAATGAATGACGATGATCGTTGAAGATAAAAGGAAGCACGATCAGACGGCTTGAATCAAATTCACATTTGAAATAGAACGAACGTTATTTACCATGCTCTGACATGAAAACTTAATTTAAATCCACCTTTATATGTTTCATGTCCACCATCGATTGGATCGTACGATCCATGTTCAATTCACATTTCGTAACAATTGACGAGAGTCAACACAAACGAGAACGCAAAAACACATGGATCGTCCACTCAACACTTGATTAAAAACCAACCATTGATTTGGTTAAACGCCAAAGTTAATCCTTGTGTGTTTTCTCTTGGTCATAGGTCAAGGTCATATTTAAAGTTGTGATGGGTTAAATAACCAACTGGGATCATTCCTAGTCATAAGGCGTGGTCACTTGGTGAATTAAAAAAAGTGACATCGGGCTAGTGTATAGAATGGGGATTTTTCCTCATTTGTTTAAGCTATGGGTCATTGTGTTTGGTCCTATGGGAAAAGGGGCCACAAAAGAACCTATCCTCTAATTAGTTATAGATACAACACCAGAGAGCTAATAAAATCTCTAAATTTGATCTTTTGAAAGAACTGAGGACACAATGGAAGTGTGGGATTGAAATAAGAAGAGTCAATCCATACTTGTGATCGGCTCATAAGAACTAAATGTTGTACTATGTTTTCTTTGATGTCAAGGGATTGATGTCAAATGGATTGATTTCAAGTATTGTCATAATGATGTGTTGTATCATTGATTTCATTTCATGGTTGATAGGAAGTACCAAATGGATGAACTACAAAGTGGTCCCCTTATGGTGAAATCCCTCACGGGAAGATGCTCTTGGATAAAGTTCTCAAAGTGGTTCCCTTATGGTGAAATCCCTCACGGGAAGATGCTTTGGGAATTCCAAATGGTTAGGTGGTTGAGTAGCCCAGTAGTGTGGTTAGGGAACCCAATTTTGATTAAGGAATAATGTAATGAAGATCAGTAAATTTGCAGGAGAAACTTTTCCAGATGAATAGTATATGTCATGTTGTTTCCAATGATATGTGGAACGTCACATAACTCCTCATGGTTATATATTTATGGCCATGTGAAGTTGGAGAACCCTCATGAGTTATCTATAAACCCCTAGAAGGTCAAAGAATTCAAATTATTCTAGAAGCTCCTAGAAGAAGTTGACCAGTCAAAGTGGTTAGTCATGGGTTAAGTGGTTGCAACAAGAAAACAATTAAAAATAAATTAATTGTAACTAGAAGTGGAGAGTTTACTATTTGTGGATAAAATAGTTGTAAGTGGACAAAGTGGTTAGAAGTGGGTTAGACCCAAAAAGAAGGAAGTTGGGTAAGTTGGTTAGAAGATAAACCCTAGAGGAAGCTACTTGGAGAAGTATAAATAAGAGAGCAAGGGTCTCTTATGAGTATGAGCTTTGAGCATATTGAATATCCATTTGTGAAAGGTTATTTGGGCAGGTATTATTGATAGAGAAAATTTGCAGTAGAAAAAGTGTGGTAGAAAAATCGTGGTAGAAAAATCATGGCAGAAAAAGTGCGGTAGAAAAATCGTGGTAGAAAAATCATGGTAGAAAAAGTACGGGAGCAGAACCACAGCAGTAGAATCGCGGCAACTTATGGTATTTGGTTTATGGAGAGTATGGTGTATTTCTAGAGGTATCTTGTTGGTTATCTTTGCAAGATACCAGATATATAAAATATGCAGAACAGAAACAAAATGCTAGAAATGACAGAATAACAGTGAAATATCCAGCATAATCTTCACAATACACAGAAATGATATACGAAATAGCAACAGAAATAACACTTTGAATCAGATAGCAATGCTCATAGGCCTCTTCGAGGGGGAAACCTCCAATCGAGTAGCGCTCTGTTACAATAATATCCAAGCTAGGGTTCTCATACCCTCGACTCCTATTTATACTAAAAAGAAGCATCTAGAGGAAGATCCTTCTAGAAGCGGAAGCTTCTATTAGGTCTTCTTACATCCGCCTTATTCTATTTTA
>JASDQU010215812.1:0-18200 GCA_032191745.1 Picea mariana
TAATCATTTATTTATATAAAATTTTATTAATTTTTATTTTTTTTTATTTTTTTCTTTTTATTCATTTTTTTTTTAAGTTTTTATATATAAAAAATCAACAACTCGTTCAATTGTACCTCTTAGGATATTTTCAATTCATGTTCTCTAGTCAGATTTCATACCTTAAAATTTCATCGTACTTACAGCCAGAGGATTGTTTCCTCCTTACATTTTAAGCAAGTATTTATCAGGGTTATCCATGCAGATTACCCTTGTAGTATAATTGGTCTCTCGAGTCCAGACTCTTTTCCTGCAAACAACAGATAACTGTCAGATGCACTCATACTAACTCTGAGAACTGCTAGATTTGAACTGCTTTGTATTTTCATACTCTAAAAATCTTAGATAATTTATTTATTTATTTTACGAAAGCAATGTTACTATAAAGAAAATGTGAAAACAAACCGGTATATACAATGAAAGTTCGAAAACATATTACTGCATGTAGTTTTTAAGATATCACCCATTTACAGAGGCGCTTAGAATATCTCCATTTAGATTTTCTAATGAAAAAACATTTTCTCCTTTTGAGGCTAAGACTCTATAAGGGCCGGACTAGATCGAGTCAAATTTGTCATGTTTGCCAACGTATTCTCTTCTATCTTCCCATTTTAATACCAGATCTCTAGGGAGAAAATCTCTATCCTTAGCCTTCTGATTAAACAAAGCCTTCATCTTATCCTAATATCTCTGCAACTTTTCATTAACTTCAATCCTATTTTGCTGAACTTCGACCAACTGGTTTTCTCTTCTGGTAATGTCGTTAGGTTCTTCATTCGAATCTTACCAAATTTTCATTACTGGCAGAGAAAGATTGATTGGTAAGATAACATCAGTGCCATATACTATCTGAAAAGGGGACATTCTGATTTCCCTTTTGGTACTTATCTTGTTATCCCATAGAGCATATTTCAAATGAATATGCCACGTCTTCTTGTTGTCAGTCAATATTTTTTTTATCATAGTTGTTAGACTTTTGTTAGATGATTCAGCTAAACCGTTGCCCTATGAATAATAAGCTGTGGAGTGTCCTAATATGATGCTGAATTTTTGACAAAAGCTTACCATAGCCATCGATTTGAACGCTTGTGCATTGTTGGTGACTATTTTTCAGGGACAGCTAAATCTGGATAAAATGTTTTCTTCCAGAAAGTTGATTACAACTGTGTCGGTCATGTTTCTTGTGGGAATAGCTTCCACCCACTTGGTAAAATAATCTGTTGCGGTTAGAATCCACCTATGCTGAGCACTGGAATGTGGGTGAATCTCTCCGATAAAATCAAGACCCCACTGCTGAAAAGGGGCTTCGATTTTAACTGGAATTAAAGGCAAAGTTGGCAGTTTCTGTTTACCTGTAAACAACTGACAGGGAACACAAGCTCGGACTTTAGTATTTAAATCTGTGAAAAGTATGGACCAATAATATCTAGCTCTTAAGATTTTATAATTTGTGGCTCGCCAAGCATGGTGTCCTCCACACACTCCCTCATGGAACTCATCTATAACCTTTTCAGTTTCGGTCTCGACCAAGCAGCTCAGCAAAAAACCCAGAGGATCCTTCCAAAATAATTTTCCGTCTATAATACAATATTTTATAGCATGCAGCTTCAGTGTCCTAGCTTTAGATGGGGTTAATTCACTAGGACATTGAAGGGTCAACAAATAGGAAACAATATCATGATAAAATATTGAAGAAGAAAACCTCTCTTCTATCTCAACCGTAGGAGTAGCAAAATCGAGTTCATTTATTTCTAGAGAACTCTCGTCTTCTTGTAGCTAATTTATTCCAAGTGCCTGCAAGTTGGATTTGGCCAACAATTTAGCCAGACATTGGACTTTAATGAGTTTTGTTGGTTTGAATTCAAGAGCGAACTCCTGAATCTTAGCTAACCATCGGCCTCTTCTCCCATCACTATCTGGCTGAACCAATATGTCTTTGAATGAGCTTGTAGGAACATAGGCTATGATATTCGAATGTAATACTTACGTTCTGAAAGCTTTGAGAGCCTTTACCATTGTGTAAGCTTGTTTTTATAGTATATTATATTTCAACTCAGTGTCTCTCATAATTTTACTAAAAAAAGCAATGGGTTGTCGAAGCCTTCTTCATTTTTCTATAATAATACAATCGCGATAGTGTGTTCGGAAGTGAAGGAAAAAATCAGAAATTATTTTGTGTAATCAGGACTTGCTAGGACTGGCGCTTCGCTAATAACTTTTTTGATTCGTTGAAAAGATGCTTTGTATTCACTTGTCCACTTCATCTCACTATTATTTTTCAACATATCTGTGATCAACTTCACAATTTCAACGAAGTTAGGGATAAATCTTCTCAAGAAATTTATTTTCCCTAAGAAGGATTGGATTTCTTTTACATTTCTAGGGATATTTATAGTATTTATAGCCTCAATTATTTTAGGATTGATTTTGATTCCTTCTTTTGACACTACATGACCTAATAGCTTACCTTCTTGCATAGAGAAATGAGACTTTTTGGGATTGAGGGACAAACCGAACTTAAGACATTTCTTGAAAGTTTGATTTAGGTGCACTAGATGTTCCATATCAGATTTTGAAAAAATGGTCAAATCATCAATATAGATAACAACGAATTTATCTTTCTCACCTACGAAGGCGATGTCCATGGCTCGCTGGAAGGTTTCCCCTACGTTCATCAAGCCGAAAGGCATTTTATCGTACATGAAGGTACCCCAAGGGGTAGTGAAAGCTATTTTTTCCTTATCATCATGGTGTACTGTGATCTAATTGTAACCTGAAAAAGCATCAATCATTGACATTCTGTTAGCTCCAACTACTCTCTCTAAAATGTGGTCCATCTTAGGCAATGGATAATTATCTTTGAGTGATGATCGGTTTAGGTTTCTAAAATTGACACACAGACTGATTTTGCCATTTTTCTTTCTTACTGGGACTAAATTTGCCACCCACCCAGAATATCTTAGTGGGATCATGATTTTAGAGTCCAAGATTTTTTTGACCTCCTTTTCAAGTACTAGTAGCAGAATAGGGTTTATCTGTCTAAGTTTTTGTTTAAAAGGCTTGACACTGGGTTTTAGAGGAATTTTATGTTCAATTATAGAAGTATCATAAGTTCTCAATTCGTCGTAAGACCAAGATAAAACATCTTTATACTTTCTAAGCAACTCAACGTATTTACTTTTGGTTTTTGGGTGCAGGCATTTGGATAGTTTCACCAACTGAGGGTTTTCTTTGGTACCTATGTCACATTCCTCAACCTCTATAGGTTGTGGTTGTAAGGTGGATCCTAAATGGATATTGTCTTGATTAAACAACCTTTCCAAGGGAATTAGGCCCTTGGGGATCTGATTATTTTTTAGAACAAGAATACGATGATTGGTGATTTTATTGTGAAATTCCTAAGGGTCTTCCCCTTCCTGCATGATCCAAACAGGATCATTTTGGTTTTCTTGGTCGGCATTATTTTCGGCAAATTCATCTATCGATTCTAAAAATTTACGCAATTGTTCATCATCCTCAAAAACTTGCTAGTGTTGTATGTTATTGGGTATGGAAGGTCGATGTCTCATTTGTATATGATACTTTAGTTTGAAAGTGGTGGGAGGTGTGAAGGTTGAGGCTTCTTTGGCTAACGCATCGACCTGTTGGTTTTCAGTTCTTGGAATGTAGTGAACTTTGACAGAGGAGAAGAAATTTTCAATCAGGTCCCAGATGCAATTCCTATAACACCTTAGCCTAGGATGTGTGGCCTGGTACTTTCGGTTTACCTATTTTACGATTAGATCGACATCACCAAAGATTTTGAGGTTTTTTATTTTCATTCTCCTAGCGGCTTCCAACCCTAATACTAAGGCTTCATACTCGCATACATTATTAGCGTGGTCCACATTCCACTGAATTCTATAGGAAAAATGGATTATGAATTGATTATCAGGGGCCATAAGGAGTGCCCCTACTCCGGCTCCAAGGTAAGATGAAGCGCTGTCAAAAAACATCTTCCCCACACCAGTGCTATATACATTTTTTCTATTCTTTTCTTTTTCTATTTTTTCTTCTGTACAACTTTCCTCTACACCCAAAACAATATCATCGTCAATGGATAAAATACAATTACCTAGATCTTGATCAGCAAAATATACATGGTGATTATTTGGGTTGAGCGGATCACTTACCGTGAACGCTAATCTAGTCTCTCTGTACAGGCATGTGAACTGTCCTCCAAAAACTGGGATCGTAGCATATGTCATGTCAAGCTAGAGGGAGCCCCCAAGCTTGGCACCCTAGGCTCTAGATAACATCATACCATATTTCAGAGGGATATCGACGACCATTACATCCATGAGAATTATTTTCACTGGTATTTGAGCGAGACTTACCACCAAGTCTTTAATCATGCCTATACATTTAACTTTTCTAGAATCGAAAGAATATAAATCCCCATAAGGCCTAGTAATTTCGAGACCCAATTTATCCATAATGGCTTTAGGCATTACGTTGTGGGATGCTCCAGAGTCAAGCATATAGTTATGGAGTAGTTGGTCGAACAAGGTTAACGTGATATAGAAGGGAGCAACAACATCTTTGGCGCCTTCAAAATGAGGGCCAAAAACTATGTTCAGCTTGTCGTCTTCTAAGTTAATGACGTTGACTTGGCTTTCATCTTCCAAAAAACTAATCAATTTGGCAATTTATTTTCTGTACATTGGATTTTTTTCTAGCTCAACAAGAGGTATGGGGATCCTAATTTTATTGATTTCATTTTCCAGATTGAAATTTCCCACAATTTTGTCATTCTCTACATTTTGGGCTTCAACTCCCTTCTTATCAGCTTTCTTTTGTGGTGGAGGCTGGGTTTCAGTTGCAGGAACTTTCTCTTTCTATGTTTTGACTGTGAGTGTTTCATCTACCTCAGTCTTGGTAGGCTATGTGTCCATTTGATTGGTTTTTACAATCTGTTTTTCAACATCTTTTGAAACTATCTCATCTGTCTCACTCCTTGGCAAGATCTTTTTCTTTTGGGTGATTGTAACACTTTTGTTTCTAGGCCTTAGGTTTTACTTCTATTGAAGCTCGACCATTATACCATCAGCAATACCTTTGTAGGTGAAAACTTTAGAAGTACTATCGTTTAGGTCATTTTCTAAACTATTTTCTTTATTTAAGAATTTTTCATAATCTTGTCTTGATAAATAGGGTTGTGGCTCGTCATCACCCAGATTATTTATATCTTCCTCTAATTCCTCAAAATCTTCTAATTCTTCCTCTCTAATGAAGTTTTCACTCTTGAAGGGGGTTGGGATTTTCTGATCCTCATTCTTAATCTATCTTTATGGGACTTGAGGATTGAGATTCCTTCTAAAATCCTTTCTGGGAAAATGGTCGTTTTTAGCCTGCTCTAATTCCATTTTCGAAATCTTAATGGACAGTTCTTTAATTATCCTAGCCATGTCGTCCATTTTGTCTGTTGAAGATCTTCCTGACCCTGAAGATCCTCCTTGTTCTTTGAATCTTTTGGTTTCTTTGTTCCCAACCTGCGTTTTGGATTTTAGCTTTCCGGAAGCCATCATGTTAGATTCGATTTCTAGGGAATAGTCTTGCATTTTGGTGAGGTCTACTGATCTCCTCTCTCTCAATAGTAAGGCGAAATCAGGGTCGAAATCTCTAGCAAAAGTTACTTTCACTGCAGGTTGAGAAAGTTTGACCTCGATAGGAATTTTATACAATTTATTAAATCTTTGGGTGAATTCGAGAACTGATTTGAAATTTTCCATTCTAAGAGGCTTGAACTCCATCAGATAATAGAGGTGATCTTTTCTTTCCCCCCATTTCCTAATGAAAGAACTTTCGAGTTCATCGTATGACCTTAAAGATCCCGCTGCTAAGCCTCGAAACCAGATTTTGACCTGCCCTTGGAAAGTTTGTACTAAAAGTCTGGAGTAGACATCTTCGTGTTCGAGTCCTAGAATATCAGTGAATTGGTCAAAGAAATTGATGTGCTCTTGTGTGGTTAAATCACTTTCCCCTATAAATTTTGGGAGATTTTTCATGTAATTATATGGAAGGTCATGTAGGGGAACTGGGAGGACAAGAGGGGCATATCTGGCAGCCACCCTAGAAAAAATTCTAGGGAGCGGTACTTGGCCTCCTGTGGCACCACCTATAGCACTGCCTCTAGCCCCCGCAACTCCGTGTGCAACCATTGATAGATTTGATATTGAAACTAGGTTTGTACTTGAATGTGACAGAAAGGTTGTGGGGAACTAATCGTCAATGCACAGGAAACTGGAAAAAGAAGGCCCAAGATTAATAGAACTTATTTCTCCAGGCTTGTAAGACGAATATATCGGAGAATTGATGGGGGTTAAATCAGGATACACAAGACATTCGTCGAATCATTCGGTAGTAGGAGTGTGAACTTTTGGAAAAGAGCATGTATCGATCGATAGGGGGAGGGAGAGGGATCTCTCAAGTGTTCCTATGACTTTCAACCATGAATAACTTGGTCGACAGATGATGTGTGTCGAAGAAATGATTTGTTTGAGAGATCTTCTTGATTTTAATTTTTTTTTTCAGATCAGAAACTAGGGAAGTTTGCTTGTCGTCCGAGTTCTTTCTGGTGTTCTTTTGGCTAGAAGCTAGTTTAAAAAATGTGGAATCACCAAGTGAAAGATAAAAGTAGCCTTATAAGGTTTTTCGATCTTTGTTCACTATCAAAGAAAGAAAGTGTCAATGTCATTCTTCCCAGGTAAAAGATTCATTTCTTTGTTCCCTGGCAACGGCGCCAAAAAGATGTTGTTCATGAGTTTATACTTTAAGGCTCTAAAGTATACCGTCAAGGCATACAAAAAGGGTAGATATAATTAATCAGTAAAAAGAAAAAGTTTAAAGGAAACTGAGATCACGGTTGATTCCTTAACTATCTCTGTCTAGCTTCCCATTGATCTTGAATGTTAATATCCATTTCTATTGCAACCCATGATCTTTCAAGTTCTACCCATGCAGTTGTTGTTTGTAAGATATTATTGAATAGGTTTAACTCAATGCTTGTTTTATCTGATAGATTGGGTTCTATATTGGGTTGTCTGGTAACTGGGACAGTCATGAAAGCTGAGGGTTTATTTTTTTGTAAATCAAGAATATTTTCTAGGGTCGCAAATTTCTGGTTCAAAATTATAAAAATAGAACTTCCGAATTATGGATTAATAGTATAACAGAAACAAAGGCCTTTTCTAGTATCTGAGTCAAATTTTAAAGGAGGCAATGGACAAAATGAAGAAAAA
Organism: Picea mariana; assembly: GCA_032191745.1. Taxonomy (NCBI): domain Eukaryota; kingdom Viridiplantae; phylum Streptophyta; class Pinopsida; order Pinales; family Pinaceae; genus Picea; species Picea mariana. Next base: position 7,320 of record JASDQU010215812.1, read on the forward strand.
GGAAACATGTAGTTGTATAACAACAATGAGGCATCAATTTAAGAAGAATCTCATTTTAAGTTAATACAAGAAAAGGGATGATAACTTTGCAGAAGCATACAGTTTCAGAGTCCTAAAATGTTTATAGGTCTTATATCTGTTGAAAGTTGATACAGAGGAAAAACTGCAAACGATAAGTAATCTAAGTTCTTCAATCACTATAACAAAAATTACCATATGAAACACTTCAAATGAAAGTATGAAATAAAAATAGAATCACAGAGAAACACATAACTCAGGCTTGACCAGATCTAGAATCATCAATCTATATTGTATTAATTCAGGCAAAATGAAGTTATCTCTTTACAATTCCCTCTAGAAAAAAGCTCTTTCTTAGTCTTGAAAAATTACATTTATACAAAACCACCAATCTTAGGACGGTTGGTGAGTTCCTAATTCTTAGAGACTAACTATTTGTCAAAAAGTAGATCCAAAACCGTTTTCATGATCTTCTTCATTTTTTCCATTTTCTGGGAAGTAAAGTCCTTCCAAATAATACTTTTACTTTGTCGATGACCCTCCTTCTTTTGATTCGATACATTTAATACATTTCTCCAGGAACTGTGTAAAATTTCTGGGGGGTTCTGGAAAATCTCTTGCCTCAAACAAATAAACCTTTCTCTGAATCTTAGAAAGGCGGCCATCCACTCCTTTATCTGTAAAATTTATTTACTGCAGCCTTAAGTTTGGCTCAACTAACAAACTGTTCACTAGGGTGCAATCGATTTTTCTTAGTTGTGAAATTTCCATTTGGATTTCACTCAAATTTTCCCTAAAATTTAATTGATGTCTTACAATATTGATATGCCCCAAAATTCCTATACACTGGCCTTTTCCAATATTTAATGACCCTTTGTCTAGAAGATCAAAAACTTCTTCACAATCATCTCTGATGTCTTTGGCTATTCTTTTGCTTTCAGTTATGTTGGTTTCCCATAGCTTGAGCATGATGTTTCCTCTGATCTACTCTGTGCTTGATACTTTCATAGTTTCAGATACCTCTTCACCTGTCGAATGTATAATTTCCTTTTGGAGGGTAACCCTCACTGATTTGGCTTCTTTTTCTCTTAGGATGATATTTTCAAAGGCATTATCCACTTCTTGAAACTAATTCTGAATAATTTCTATTTTGGAAATCAATTTCTGTTGTTCAATTTCTATTTTTGAATGCATTTCCAGTGACTGGGCCTAGAAAGATTTTGAGTCTATAATATGATCTTCCATTGATATTAATCTAGCCTGCAACTGTTCTGCGTGCTCCTTTTGTTGAGTAATCTGTAGCTGATTTGTTTGTATTTCCTAGCTCATTTCGTCCAAACTCGTTTTGAGTGATTGAACCTCTAACCTTCGGCAACCCTTGTCTGCTCCAAACTTTTACTCATTTCTTCTCTAATTGTCTCCTCAGCATTCTTTAATTTCTCTCTCAATTGTGCTATGATTTTCTCACTCTTCTTTATCCTTGTTATGATTTTTCCCAAGGTAAAAAAAATTGTTGTGGCCATGGCTCCCATGGAACCTGCTACCTCTGTAGAAAAATCTTCTTCCTCCAAATGTTGTCCATCTATCAGGACTTTATTCTTTTTAACCATGTTCCCCTCCTTCTTATGCATCTCCTGCTTCAGGAAAAAATTCCTTTTTCTACTGAAGAAATAATCGGAAGGAGGAATATCATCTATGGGAATGGAGGTAAGGTCATCAACAAAAAGATCTCCCATCCGTGGCAATCCAAAAGTGGACTATAAGGGAGTTAAGGAGGCTATGGGACTCCCTAGCTCTGTAAATCCTTTCCCTCCTGCTGCTTAGGAATGTTGACATCAACCTTTGGTGATGAAGTGGGAGTAGGCTTACCAGACTTGGGAGGTCTCCCTGACCTTTTCTCTGCTTTGGTATTTTTGCTTGGTGGAGGCCTTTCCACATCCTGTAGGGCCTTTTCAGGATTTTCCTTCTTTTGGGCTTCCTACCTGAAACTTGGTGGAATGCTTTCCTTCTTGAAACCTGGTGGAACACTTTCCTTCTTGGAACCTGGTGGAACACTTTCTTGCTCCTGGGGGAGGGTAATTTCTTTCCCTTGAATTACTTGGGATAGACCACTCCGTTGATGCTTCTGAAAGATCTGAAAGATGACTTGTAGATCAGACGACAGTGTCTGTACTCTTTCCAACACTTCTTTGTAAGATTTGGTCCCTTTGAACACATCATCCCAAGGGGACTCCTCATGTTCATAGGTTTTCATATTGCAATGTATCAAGTTTGTATTCACTAATTGATAAGGGTCATGCCTTTTGTACTCAATATTTACCAATTTGATTTCTTCGAGTGCTTCGGCTTCCACCCTAGAATGTCCCAAATTTAATAATGAAAATTTCCTAATGTGCACAGGGAAGATGGGCCAGGACTTCTTTTGAGCTGCCTTTAGCTCTAATCCAATACCGCCTTTTATTATTTGGTGTGCCACTTCCCTACACACTAGTCTATCCAGAAGAATTTTTGGAAGCACGTGAGGGGGAATTGAGCACCCATAAACCCTGATGTAGGAGAAGTTTTCTTCAATGAACTAGTACGCTATTTGCTTGAGGTTATTTGAAACTGCTTCAGAAATGCGAGGAGGGTCACAACCGAATTTTTTTTTATACATGGGTATCACCACGAAATGGCAAATTTTGTAAAATGATTTTTTTGCATTTTATTCCCACGGCTCAGAGTGATATTCATTTCAAAACATAGACCTCTAGATTTCTTTTAACTCATTTTATGGTGAAAGCATTGACGTAGATGTCAAGAATTTAATACCTTCAATGCGGAGAATATCTCTGAGATACGCATTTGTTTCACATAAATCACAATCTATCCATTATTAATGTGGTCATATTTCAACAATTCTAAAATCATCATTAAAAAAAAACTTCTTTTGACGGAGGCTGAAAAGAAAGTACTTAAGAAGTTTAATTACCATTTAATGTATTCTTAAAATTAATTTAGTTCTCTTTAAAATTCGGTATTGAGTCACGAATTTGTGCTTCAGTGTTTCGGAGATCCTTCGATATCGAGTTGGGACTTCGTGTTTCGGGGTTTCGGGGATCGTGACTTCATGAAGTATGTCAACACCAAACCCGGAATCCTGAAATCGCGATGAGAACAGTTTTGAACCTTAACTTCAGTATTGAGTCAGGGATTCATGTTTCGGGGTTTCGGGGATCACGGCTACATGAAGTATGTCAACACCAAACCCCGAATCTTGAAATCGTGATGAGAACAGTTTTAAACCTTAACTTCAATATTGAGTCAGGACTTCGCGTTTCGGGGCTTTAGGGATCGCGGCTACATGAGGTATGTCAACACCAAACCTCGAATCCCGAAATCGCGATGACAACAATTTTAATTAATTGGGATTAAGACTGATTTTCACTTCTTTGGGGAAATTGGCAATTGGGATTTCCTGATTCAAAATGTATTGAAGAAATATTGTTCTGAGTAAACCCCGAATTCCGAAAGGTTAAAAAAAATGGTTAATTAACTCCTTTAGGGTTTTAAATTATCGCGATTTAAAGTACTTAACAGAACATGCGTCTAGACTTTAATAACATTTGAGCTTCTTGTCTTTAGTTATAATGAAGAAGTGAAAACTTTTCACGACTTTGGTACTAGTCTTGTGGACTGATAGTGACGATTATATCTTATGAAAAACCAAATCCCGTAAGAGAAAAAATTTAGTTTTAAAGGTGAAAATTTTCAAATCTAGTTTCAACATGTGTCACACTTTGGTGGGATATATCCATGGAAAAGTGGAAAAGACAACGAGATGTAGAAAGTGAAGGTGGAAACCTAACTTATATGCAAAAAGTTGGAAAAAGAGACTTTTACCAAAGGACCTTTAAAAGTGACCCATCTCCCAAAAAAGTTACTAAACCCAAAGGTAAAGTGCATTGTAACATCGAATAAGAAACTAAAGAACCAAATTAAATGATTTCCAAGCCAGAAAAAAAGGCAAAAAGGTTCAAAAAAGTGGCAAAAAGGCCAAAAAATTCTATAAATAGAAGTCGACAATTCATTTTCACCATTGCAATTTGAAAATTAACCAAAAGGTAAAAAATACCCCTTTGCTAAAGAAGTTTATTCTGGGAGCTTCAGAGGACGAAATGAAATTTCACTCAGACCAAGTAAGTACAAACTCATCCCTCTTGCATTTCCATTCTTTGTTTTAGCATTATTTTGGTTTTGGGGGGGGTTGTTCCCTCCTAAAAAAGGGTGGACATATGTGTACGCATGTTTTCCAAGGACATCCTGTGTATGTCCGCAGGAAGAAAACAGTCTGCTCGCATACATATGTGACTGTGTCCAAAACACCTTGCATACACCCTTAAAAGTATGGGAAAAATAAAGATGCAAGAGCTAACTCCCCTTTGAACTGTCATGGAACAGGATGTATGTCCACTGGAGGGAGAGGGAACATGAGGAGATCAATATCTTGGTTGATGAGGACCCTGCTGCCATTGCCGCATTGGAACAATGTGGGTTATGGAAGTTCTACCAGTGTTTGTTTATGAGGGCACAACCCAGGATACTGAATGCCCTGGTGGATTATTGGCACCCAGACATAGAGGCATTTATAATTGAAGGGCATTTGTTGACTCCGATGACTAAGGATATATATTTCTTGACTAGCCTCTTTAGGAGAGGGGAACCAGTCAACCTACGTACATTTCCCTCTGGGCCCTTCAACATTGTCAACTACATCGGGATGCACTGCGAGGCTAGCACTGAGAAAGTAGGTTCTCAAGTGCCCATCAACAATATCACCAACTTTTCACTAAAGGTGATCCTACTTCTCATTGGGCAGATCATTGGATCCATGACCGTCCACCAAGATTTTCGAGAGCACATGTATTGTGCCATATAGTGCCTAGATGCACATATTTTTTACTAGAGCATGACCATGCTCACTTGCATGAAGAGGAAGCTTATAGGTTGTCATGAGAGTAGCAACAAGAAATTTGGTTTTAGTACTATTATGTGCTTGTTCTTCATTGAGAGGGTACCTAGTTTGAGTCTGAGAGAGACAATACGGGGGCATGTGGCCTCCTTCCTAGCAGTGTGTAGATGGGAAGCATTGCTTTCACAACAGGGGGGAGGGAGGACCATAGAGGCCTTCGATGAAAAATTCTTCTATCGGTGGGCACAACATATTTCAACGATAAAAGACTACTGCTACGCTGGAATCAACTTTTCCAAATATCCATACATGCTCGTACCTCTTGGAGAGGAGCGAGGAGAGATAGGTACATGTGTTTTAAAGTTATTTAATTTTTAGTTTCTTTTATATATATAATTTTTTATATGTATTAGAGTATTGAAAACTATGTATTTGTTATGTACAGATGTGGGACCAGTGTGCTCGACAAACTTCTCGAGGACTAGGTGACGTCCTCAACTAGAGGAAGTACCAGCAACAATCAATGAACTAGAAGTCGCAGGGGCTCCTCCAATCAAAGAGGCTGAGAGAGTTTTGAGATAGGTGGAGCAGAACCTCACCGCACTCACTCGTGCCGTTCCCATGGTTGAGATCTAGGATCTATTTCCATCCATGCATCCTCATGTAGTTGGAGTGCCACGGACTTGGGTCCAACTTTTCTGGCGTTTGGAAAACATCGTCGTTCACTATAGAAGGGCCAATAGGCCTCGAGCTTAGATAGGATGGACTCATTATGATCTGAGGGAACATTTTGTATTTTTGTAGGGCATAAGCCCCGTGATGTGCACCGGATGATTATTTTTGAGGCGTTTGGGCCCACCTATGTACTCTGAAACTTTTTGATATATATATATATATATATATATATATATATATATACATACATATTTTATGTTTTATGGATCACATTTTTTACAAATGTATGTACATGTGTATGTGTTTTCTTCTTTTTATGTGTGTGAAACATGCCAATCTAATACTTGATTAGCTAAAGTATTTTTTATTTAGTTTAATCTCCTAGGAACATGGATATATGTAATGTAATCAAAGAAATATTCTAAGAGACGTACCCTAAGGAAACGTCGGTGTAAAGTAGGATCGTAAACTGGTAAAATCCATTTAATTGGGACACAACCAACTAATCATCTAAGTAAAACCAGAGGTGAGAAATTACATGCGACAAAGTTTCACGAAACAAATCTATCACTATGTTGTACTCGACGAAATTGTTTGTGGCGTCACCTAGAAAGATACCTCCAGAAGATAGCAATTGGCCTTGAGGCGTGAAAATCACCCAAGCTGCGGAAGAAAGCCTCTAAGTGTGTCAACTAGCATTGTCCGTGAACCCAAATAACACCTCAGATTCACTTTACATCTACCATAGTGGAAAATATGACATAAATAACGACACGTCCATAAAACAAAAAAGAAAAAAATTGTATAAGAACTATACCTATGTATAAGAAGTCACTCAGACAACCAACATAGGAGTAATAATTCTTGAGGTAGAGCCCATTTCTAGGCTCCACCAATTAATTTCCCTCAAATTCAACCAAATTATAAGCACCCTTATTTAAGACTTCTTTCACAATGAAAGGTCTGAACCACATGGGTTTAAATTTCTGTGCCCCCGAGGGATCCTTATCTTGGTCGTAGACCAGCACAAGGTCTCCTTCGAAGAAAATACAAGGATGAATAAACTGATCATATTGACACTTGACTCGTTTCTTGTGAGCCTCGTTGGCCAAGGCTGCATCACGATGTTTCTCATTGAGTTTCTTGAGATATAATAGGCATTCCTCAAGCGGTGAAGTTTCTGGAAATAATTCTACTGCTAACTTTAAAGACGAGATCTAGCACTCTATAGGAAAGAATGCTTCCAACCCATAAATGAGGTTAAAAGGTGAGAAACCGGTGGCAGTCTTTACAGATGTTCGGTAGGCCCATAATGCTAAGTACAACATCAAATGCCAATTTGACTTGGCATAATTGATCATTCACTATAGAATATTATTGAGGGACTTATGCACATATTCCACCTGACCATTTGCTTGTGGGTAGTAGGGTGATGAATGTTATTGCCTCAACCCAAGATTTGATGTTAACTCATACATCATTTTGTTCTGGAAGTGACTGCCATGGTCAGTGAAAATCTCCTTCGAGATGTCGAACCTCGCTATAATCTGGTTAAAAATGAAGAGAGTCATTGTTTCCCCATTGTTGTTGAACGTTGGCATAGACTCAACCCACTTTGTGAAGTAGTATAATGCTACGATGATATAACGATGCCCCCTGGATGAAACTAGGTGGCATATAGTAAAATAGATCCCCCACTTGGTGAAGGGACCAACAACAATGATGGGGAACATAGGAGTAGGATGTACCCTCATCTTCTGAGAGAATATTTGAAATGGGTGGAACTTTTTGACCATATCAACGCAATCCTTGATTAACGTAGGCCAAAAGTAGCCAGCTCATAGAATCTTTTGGGTTGTTTCCAGGACAAAAAAATGACCACCACATGCTCCAGTGTGATAGTCATTAAGAATGAGTTCTTCTTCCTCGTTTATAAGGCATCGGTGAAGAATGAAATCTATAGCTCGACGATACAAATTTTCATCGAGTATGAGATAGTTTCCTTCCTGATGATGAATTTGTTGATGCTCGTCGTGAGAATCAGAAGTAGGGAACTTCAAAGTCTGGAGATAGACTAGTATATATCCATACCAGGGGTCTAAATATGTGATCAGAAAAATGTCTCCTTTAATAGGCGATTCTTCGGGTGTAACATCACTTGATTCGAGCGGAATTTCCGAAATAACTTCTACAAAGACTAGCGATGTTTTGGATTTCGTGGAAACAAAATCCAAGCCAAATTTCTGGAGGATTACAATCCATCTACTAATATTTCCACAAATGACGCGTCATGTCAAAACATATTGAAATGGATTCACAATGATGATGATGGTGGTCTTGTAAAGCATAATATAATGAAGGAACCACTAGATAGCATGCACTGCTACCAATGCAAGTTTTTCAAAATGAGAATAGTTGAGTTCCAGCCCAACCAGGCCTTAGCTCAGGTAATAAATCACGTTCTCTTTGAGAAGATCGTCCTCTTGAACCAAGACCATGCCAATGGTTGACTCTGCAGTGGCCAAGTACAATAAGAAATATTTATTATAATTGGGAGGTCAGAGTAGAGGGGCAAATGTGAGGGCACATTTCAATGCTTTGAAAGAGAATTGAGTAGCTTTGTCCCAATAGAAAGGGATTCCCTTTTTCAATAAACGCATGAATCCTTTAGTGATCTCGCATAGGGTGCGATAAAATGTCATAGAAAGTTATATTTCCCTTGTAAGCTTTGAATCTAGGGGAATCTGCATGGGGGAGGAAGCTGAACTATCACCTCAAACTTAAGAGGATCGACCATGATCCCTATTGTCGAAACTATGAAACCTAAAAGATGACCTGACGTCACATAGAAATTGCGTTTGTTAGGATTCAAGTGAATCTAATAGTAGCAACATCATTTGAATATTAGTCAAAGGTGCATGGGATGTGTTAGCGCCGCCATTTTTCTTTCAATTAGATTTATCTTTTGGTTGTGTTATGGCCCATGTGTCAAAAAATGTGAAATCAGGTACATAACAATGAAGGGGTCGAAGTCAGCAAGTGGTCGATTGGCCCTTGGAAACGGGAAGAGATGTCAAAGTCGAAACATGCGTAGATTGTACAGGTATGTTGTTCCCAAAGAGTTGGGTTCTTTTAAAATATAGCCTCTATGTGCCTTAGGTCGAGTCATGTAGTTAACGAAAATCATGTCGAAAAGTGTTGTAACTATTATCAGTTCATCATGAAGGCCAAATGAATGGAAAATTGCAACGTTCGTATCATGTATGCCCGGCGGTCCTTATCGCTTGTACCTTACACACGAGGATGTGTTATGGAAAATCTACAGTTCAATTTGAAACATCCAGTGACCATGAATTCAATGTTCATTGGCATGATTCCTCCTTCCGCCCGATCAGTCATAAATTGAAGATGTGTTGCACCCATTCTATCTGCAAAATCATATTCATGTTATGTCTATAAATTCTCTTGCAAGCTTGGGTTGGTCGAATTCTCCCTATTGGGTGTTCGTCAGATCCACCACACGCAAGATAAATACTAGTTGCACCATGAAGACCTTCAAATACATACGAAAGAGTGCTCAGAGTAGCAGAATTTCCAGGCCTGAGCCCCAAAATGATTGGGAGTCGTTCTCACTCACAACAGGTGCCCCCGAAAATCCAAAGGGAGTTTCTCTTTACCCACAAAAGTGAATGTATCACATTGCATAGAAATTGGATTAGAAGGACCTGAGAAGTGTTGGAGTTACTTCACACACACCTAGGATTTATTTTTCCTAAGGTTATTCCTTGTTTATTAGTCATAATTAGTCATTATCCAGTCTCCTAAATTTTAGGGGAGAATATTCCACTTGGAAAATATTCTCTTTCAGTTGACACTTCAGTTAGACTAGTTGAGTTGAGTTTAGATGTTTTATTGGTTTTTTCACCATGCAACATTGGGATCATCACCAACTCACTAATCTTTGTTCAATTAGTTAACTGAAGACTAGTTGACTAGTTAACTCAGCTAGGTGGCAGTTCACTCCCGTAACTGCCTGAGAGACTAGACTAGGTGGCAGTTTACTCTTGTAACTATTGGTGTGTGTCCAGATCAATCTAGACCACAGTCAGAAGATGCAGACTGATGATTGAAGTACTTTGTAGAGATTTAAGCAAGGGTGTAGACTCGGAGAACCTGACGAGAGCTGCACACAAACATCCAAAAAATATCATGACATGTTTCAAAACCCAAGGCAGGCATACCTATGCTTGGATGACTCCAGAAGCAGTAGGATATGGCCGCCATAAAATACACTGCGGATCCATAATTGTATTGATAAAAGAGTATAGCCACAAAAGATACAATGTGGATCTATACATTGATGACACGGAATGATCGTAGCCACGAAGAATGCACAATGGATCTACGAGGTGACAAGAAATAGCCACGACCAATACAAAGTGGATCTATGTAACAGTATATGTGCTTTCAATCCAGAACTTTTTCGCAACCTGGGCGAGGCATATACCAAAGTGACGGCTCAACCCAGGGTCTTCATACCAATCCCAATATGGCACGATTCTGACCATGTGAATAGATTTTTTGGCGTCAAACATGGCAGAGACCACTTGATTACCGGTCAATGAGATAAACCATTAACAAGTGCGAGGGAGATCACCATTAATGTCAATGATTCCCAAGGTACCCAAGTACATTCCAGCGAATGTGAACAGATGAGCTGAGGTCGAACATTTGAGGAATCATTCGATCAGAGGTCCATAATGTAAACCCACTGTCGAACGTGAGGAGGCCTGCCATTGAGGCATGCAGGTCCCAAAGTACTAAATGGTTTCTAAGCCTAATTCCCGGATAATGTGTTGATGTCGACAGGAATAGACTCGTCGAGGGAGGGCCTTAATGTATCCCCCATCGACGATGCGAAACGGAAACAAAGATGTAATTGGTAGATCAAGCGAACATGGATTGACACAGGTTTTGAGGCAAGATATTTGGGATGGCTGACTCTCGAGGCCGATACTTCCCTTGAACACTGAGGCACAACAACGAAACATGACGTGGACCAAAACTATGCAATGGGTACCGTGACTTATGTCGGGTGACTTAAAGGAGCGAAAGGAAACTCAGAGGATTGGCTCGGTGCAGAGGTTCAGCAGATTATGATGTATGCAAAGTGACAAAGTGTCATGTTCAAGGGCGACTCTAAGGAGTGCTAGATGGTGTTCTCAAGAGACTGCTTG
>JASDQU010215813.1:0-18275 GCA_032191745.1 Picea mariana
AATGAAACTGAGTCAGCAGCACCTGTCTAACTCAAGATAGTAACACATCATGTCATATAATTTAACGCATCATAATGGAGGAAACAGTTTATCATCATAATAATCCAGATCCTTAAGATAGTATCACATCATGTCATATAAATTAACACATCATAATGAAGGAAACAGTTTATCATCATAATAATCCAGATCCTCAAGATAGTATCACATCATGTCATATAAATTAACACATCATAATGAAGGAAACAGTTTATCGTCATAATAATCTAGATCACTTGCAAGCAAGTGTCCTCAAAAATAGGTTGGTAAGTGTGCCAGAGTGGGATGTTACAAAAGGAGATCACGGGATCGAGCCTCGGGACCTCTCCCATTTTGTCATTTTGTTATAACCATGGCATATTTTTGGTTATCTCTTGTGCGAATATAGGCGTCAGTTACATTGGATACCATATGAACCTTGGGTCGGGGGCTTATCCCTCGGCCCTTTCTTGGACTAAACCTTAACATCACTTCAAATATATTATGCATCATATGAAGATTAAGTAATATCATTTTCCCTATTGGTAAGTCATGATAATGTTGGGAAAGAGGTCGAGGGTCGACTCCCATCAACCCACAAGAATTTTAATATACCATAGCCATCAAAGGCCAATGGGAGGCTATCACGTGGCGGTCTCTCATTGGTCCACCTAAACATATACGTACCTGCCACATGTCAATATCTGATTGTTCCACCTATTATTGTATAGTTTCTCTGTCACATTTCCAACTTAGTTGTACGGTCGTGCCACATGTCACCCCCTTTTGGGCCTTTCACCTCATTTGACCAAAACTTTGACTGGCCATAACATTTTCATACAAAATCCATTTGAGGCTATTTTTGTTGCATTGGAAAGACATCACCCAGCTCTATGCAATAAACTAGTGTTTTAGATAATTTGTGATGATCAAATTTTGAGCATTTCTAAATCCACCTCGATCATTCCTTCCCAATGAGGCCTTTTGGACCACCAAAAGTGTTGATTACTCAGAAACAAAGTGAGGATAAATATCCCTTTCCCTTCTAATCTCGATCCACTTTTCCTTGCTTGGTTTTACCCCTTAAAGACCAACTTGAAGGTATTTCACATCAGCTTATTGTGAAGTCCTAATTCTTCTATCAAGAATAACATATTTCTATAGCTCCTCTAAATACTCTGGAGAAAAACATTCAACTATCATAACATGAACACTTTCATATTCATCTGTAATCATAGTAGTATCATAAAGTATAAAATTCTCAACATTCACCACTCAATACATTTGCATGTAAGATGACAGATCTAAATGAAAGGTATTAGTACCAATCTTCTCCAAGATATTGAATGGACTATAATGAATTGATCTAAGATTTTTAACTTTACCCTTCATTTTATCTTTGTTGATATGTAACCATACTTGATCACCGACCTGAAACTGATTATCAACTCGATGTTTGTCATGCCTCTCCTTATACTTGGCTTGGCTCTTCTACAATTTTTCATGTACCACCTGATGTACCTATGAGATCCTCTTAATTAACTTCTTATATTTATTTGTATCATCCTATCCATCCTCTTTATTTTCTTCTCCAAAATAAAATTCCATAGGTGATTTAGGAAATTATCTCAAACATAGTTCAAAAGGATTTCTTTGAGTAGAAGAATGCATGGAATGATTATAGGCATGTTGTACATAAAGAAAATGTTCATCCCATAACTTTGAATGTTTGTTGTTGTATTCTTGTAACAAATGTACCACTCTCATGTTTACCACCTATGTCTTTACATCTGTCTATGGATGAAAAGTTGTTCTCTTATTTAACTTAGAATCCATCAGCTCCCATAAACTAGACCAAAACTTCCCCAAAAATCAAGAGTCTCGATCAAATATAATAGATATGGGCAACCCAAAATGAACCCATACATTAGCAAAGAATAATTGTATTGTTTGTTCAGGCATGACCTATTTTTTGCATGGAATTAAAATAAAAATCTTACTGAACCTGTCTACCACGACATATAAATAATCATGACCTATTATGGACATCGACAAACCTCTAACAAAATCCATAGACACACTTTCCCATGGTTGAGAAGGTACTAGAAGTGGCATATATAATCCCAACTTTCTATTACTAGTCTGGCTTGTGGCATGCATAACACACCCTTTTACATACTTGGAAATTGTCTCATTGATTCAAGGCCAATAAATATATATTTGCAACTAAGCTACTATCTTACCTACCACGAAGTGACCAAAAATGAGAGATGTATCAGCTTCTTTGATTACATTTTCTCTTTCATCCCTAAGTATACAAATCTTTCAAAGATTATATAATAAATTGTCATGCATATATGATAATTCAATTGTTGATTTTCATGAGTTAAAGCCATATATACATCTCTAAAATAACCATCTCTAGCATATTTTTCAACACAACTTTCATGAGATAAATAATTATGCTTTAATATTGTAGATGTATTGACTATTGGTCTTGATAACATATCTACAACCTTATTGTGAATAGATTTCTCACACTTTATAACCAAATGAAATTGTTGTAGGAAACCCATCCACCTAAAATGTCATGAATTTTGTAGCTTGGTCTATGATTGAAAATAGTGTAATGGTTGATGATCTATATGAACTATTGTTTCATTTCCTATCAAGTAATTCTTCCATTTTTAACACTTTGTACCAACACATACAATTCCTTGTCATGTGTCAGATAGTTAATTATTGCTTCAGTAAAAGTCTCAAAATGATAATATATAGGTTTACCTCATTGTATCAAGAATTTTTCCATGGCATATCCTCTTCCATCGGTTTGAATCTGAAATGGCTATTGCAAATCTAGCAAAGCTAAAACTGTCATGGTGCTTATATTTGCCTTCAATGTCTTAACGGATTTATGTTTCTTTCCTCCACATTAAAATACTTGTTTCACACTTATTAACACATGTAGAGGAGTTGCTATGAAAGAGAAATTAGTAATGGATTTCCTCCAGTATTGTATTGCTCCTAAGAAGCTCCCGACTTCTTGGCAGTGTTTAGCTTGGAACAATTCACAATAACTTCCACCTTTGAGGGGTCTATATTTAGCTGACCATTCCCAACAATGTAACACAAATATGCAAGAGAAGTTTTTCCAAACTCACATTTAGACATATTTATATACAACTTCTCCTTTTTCAAAAGTTCAAAAATTGTTCTGACGTGCATTATATGATCTTCCCATATTTCACTAAAGATTAAAATATTATCTAAGTAGACAATGAAAAAATTATCTATAAAAGGCATGAACACATCACTCATTACCCTCATAAATGTCGCAGGTGCATTGCGTAATCCAAATGACATAACCAACCATTCAAACAATCCCTATTTTTTCTTAAAATCAATTTTCCATATGTCACTTTCTGCAATTTTGATTTGATGGTAATCAACTCGCAATTCTATATTTTTGAAATGAAAAACATTTCTTAACTGATATAATAAATCATCAATTCTAGGAAGAGAATATTAGTTATTTATCGTGATATTTTCTAGTACTCGAAAATAAATACACATCCTCCACGTATCGTCTTTATTTGGAACTAATACAATAGGAGATCCACAGGAAGAGGAACTCAGTCTTATGATTCATTTATCAAGCAACTCCTAAAATTGCTTATTTATCTTTGAATTATGTATCACTGATGACCCATACATACCAATTTTAGGAAGTGGAGCATCCTACTGTAGATAGATTTCACGTTCAACCTCCCTCTTAGGAGGTAACCCTATAGGTTCCCAAAAGAACTCAACATAGTTAGAAATGGTTTTTGCCAATTCCTATTTATGATCTATATCACAACCTGAAAAAGCATATGATATATCTTCATCATTTTGTTTCACCACCATGAGAACAAAGGATTTACTTGCATTTACAAGTCTCTTCATTTTCCTTGTTCTCACTAGAGAAACATTAGTTTTGATATGATGAGCTCTAACAATATACTCAATCAGGTTCTTGAAAATATGATATTTGTTATCTTCACAATAAAATATAGATTTATTGTCAAATATATATGGACTTCCCAAGACAATGCCACAAATTTCAAGTGGCACAACATTTAACTCAACCTCATCAAAGAACTTGGATGTAATTCAAAATCTGATTTTACATTTTTTCCTCACCTGCAACTTAGCATCATCACATAACCAACCTAATGGATATATTAACAATTGCTTAAGATATTAAGTTAAGTTGAGATCCATTGTCGAAAAAAGTATCTATCTTTATATGTTTCACGATAACTATTACATGAAAAAGCTCACTTCATTTCTTTTGATCAAGAACATTTTCCAATTTAGCGGATTGAACTGAAAGATTAGTAGTAGACATAACTTTTCTTCCCATTTCCATGATCTTAGTTTCATCTCCAAAATTTGATCCCATATCTTGTCGAGCTGATGCAATAGTCTTTTGTTTCCCCTTATCCTGTAATTTATTTGGTCGTGATTATGGATGAAACTTCCAACATTATGTTTCCTCATGCCCCTTTCTTTTACAATGAGGACATGTAGGTTTCTCTTCAACTTTCTTTACTGTAGTTTATTTCTTACTCTTCCATTTTCATTTTGATTTATTCTCGAACTTGTGTAGCTTCTTATCCTGTATCACCTGCTTTCCCTTGCTATCTTCCAGATGATTAGTTTGTACTGGCACTTCATCAATATTAGTAGGGTTAAACATCAATATAGTGTGTCGAAAATATGATCATATCCCACAAATATACTTTAGAAAAGTTTCACAAGTATATAGCATAATTCCTAAAGATAATGCTTTTTTCTTAAATTCATGTGTATATACTTAAACATTTTTCTCTTTTCTTTGTCTTAGATGCTGCCATGTTCTATTATTGCAGTTTTCACATAAGCCAATGCATAAAATTGTTTTCTTATTGCAGCGGTAAATTCATCCTATGAAGAAATTACTTTACCTTGTTGAATGAGATCAAAGTGTGTCTTACTCTCCCACCATATCAAGGTTGTATTGCCTAGACAAATAGTAATCAGTTGTATCTTTGCATTGTCATATATGATCTTATGTACCTTGCAATATACTTCAATTTGTTTGATCCAGTTGTCTAACTTATTTGCTATAACAAACCCGACCCTTACGACACAAAACGACGTACAACAAGTAATTTTTTTTTTTTTTAATTAGGACAATAACATAAACAATAAATTCATAGCGACTCAACTCGATGATATCATAACGAATGAATTTCACGCAACAAATAAATATAAGAAGCATAGCAAATTCGCACATCGTGAAGCTTGAAACAATTTTGCTAACATTTAATCAAATAAGGAATATAAATGACTACACTAAATAACATCATAAACGATCATCAAGATGCAAACAACATCTAATAAACTAACACATGTAACATAAACTTCCATGGAGAGCGAGAAATAAAATATCCACAATCATGCATTACAATACATTTTTCATGGCGCGAGAAGTAGATAACAAATGACTAATCAGTATTGACCCCTTCAACGTGTGAAAGAAGAGAAGTATAAATCTTATTTAATAATTCATTAAATACCTTAAATTCTCAACGCGCAAGAGACAACTGAGTTTAAAACCATCATTCAAAATAACTAATTAAACAAAACTAAACATCTAAAAACTATCATTCCATTCATTATTTTTCATGTGCGTAAGAAATAAATTGAATTTAAGCGAACATGCATCCACGTCATCCATTGCGCAAGAGCACCCATGCCCCCTTTTTCTAAGGTGAAAAAGAATCTAATCTAGTAATTGATCATACTTAACAATGATTACTTTATAATCTTTAACTATCTTTAACTATCTTTCCAGGCGGTAAGGAAATCCAAAAATATTTAACTATGTTTAAACATACATTACTTTATAATCAGTGTGTACAATCAATTTTATTAACTAAATCATTCACATGTCAACATTATTCTGAAGGCACGAGAGTAATCACCTTAAATTAAAAGTTGCAAGTACAAGTAAATGAAGGAAGTAAGCACTTTATACATTGGATTTAACTCTATAATTCGTAAGGTAAATAAATTGAAATACCAATTTTGGGCTAATGCAATTTCGTAATGGTATAAGCATATTCACTATGCTAGCATTCTATGTTGTAATTCAAATTTTTACATGAATTCGGATCTATACACCAAACCTTTCAACAAGGACATGAGTCAATACAATGACACTTGTTATTTTATGGATCTAATATGATTATTTATAGGTAAGTTGTATAGTGAACGAATATAAGAAAATGAAAAAATACAAGTGAACATTTTATTTTCTATATGCAAAATAGAAAACGTAGATTCATCGTGACGATAAGCCTTGCCTCCAATTGCACGTATCAATTGAATTGTTTTTAACACACTTCTCAACCATAATATATAGATTTCATTTCCCATATTAACATATGTTTTATCAAGGCACACCAAAAACTGATTGGGCAAACACTTTAAACTGAATTAGTTGTAAATGAGTTATAATTGTAAAAAACTTACAATTTTGAGATATGATTGTAACCCGGTTAAGAATTTACTCGAATAAAATTCAATAACAATTATAACTGAATCATAATATAACTCTAGTACAGTTTCTCTGCATTATATTCTCAATTACCAATGCAACCTAATTTATATTTCTGGAATTTATTATAGATAGAGTTAAATTTTAATTGGAATAAAATTCAATGGTTCAAAATTTGAGATATAACTCTCGTGATTCGCTCAGCCACAAGGAAGAGACCTGCAGGTTTTAAAGGAGGAAGATCTGAGTTACTTTTTAAGTAATAACTGACACACTCATTAAGCTGAAGAGGGATGACGCCGGGATTTAACGCCCAATTCCCTGAGGTGCACACTACAAATCCGTTGAGGAGGGAGGTAAGTGCGAGGTAAAAGCATGAAGGTGGGTAACACTTTCGTGACAATCGAGTCTCAAAAATTCCTAGCGGAAATTTTTCAACCAAAAAAAAGTTGCTAGGAATTTTTTCAGCCGAAAATTTGCACATCAAATTGAACGGTGTCCTGACAGCACCCTCGAAATTCATGTACAATTTTTTTCGGATGAATTATTTTCCCGTGGTAAGCATATTTTGGCTGAAACGTTTATTTTTAACGGATTCTGTTAAAAAATAGGTTTCGGCCGAAAGAATATTTCAGCTGCAAACCTGAAAATGGGACTGTTTGCAGGAAACTGCAAATTCTCTCCATATTACTTAATCTTTCAAGGTAGCGCACTCCTACAAATACTCAGAATTTAGTTTCAGAATTGATACCAACATTTTTAAAATTGAATCTACTTTCATTGGATATAATTTGTTTCCATTTTCATTGTTTTTATCTAATTTTATTTTATTTTATAAAAAAATCACTACATAATATTTTTAGGTGAGATTATGATTCGATGAAATGAAAAATCCATATCTCTAAAAATACACAGTGGAAAATTATGGNTATTGTCGAAAAGGTATTTTTAGATTTTATTTTTGAGTAAAAATTAAGATAGATACAAGGTGTAGGAAAACATGTGTTTAAAATCTGCAACGTTTTCATCTTGGTCAACTTAAAAAAATTCTAGAAATTATAATATTCATCCGTTAGATTCAAAATTATAGTCATAATAAAACAGAGTCTTTGTAGATTGTTGCAGTATATTTCATTTCTTAAAAACATAAGTTTAATAATAGATACATTGTTGTGGGAAAAAATAACTCATTATCATTCCTTTCATGTGTTGAGGAACACACTGTTAAACAATTGTCAAATTGACATATCAAATCTTGATAAACGACATTTGAAAAATAGTCATTGGAAAGACAACAAAATTATTCACAAGTTTTCTTTTTACTGTAAAGTGAAATTATAAATAAAAAAAATACTTTTGTATGGCGGAAGTTGAAGAACTTGTGAAAATATAGTTTTTTTTGTCATCAAACAGGGAAAAGTGTTACCCATCTTCATGATTTTACCCTGCGCTAAAAAAAACAATTGTCCTATCGTAGATGGGAGCCAATCTAGTAGAGGTGACAGTCCATCTAAACATCGAGGAAGGAGGAATACTGGAGGAGGGATTAAATTTCCACTAATCAACATAATGTCAGGGGTGACTGTATGCTATGGACGCAAGAAGACTCCACCCAGTTAAAGTCATCGTGGAAGGGAAGTAAGCCACAAAATTTGTCAGTCGAGGTGGTTGGTCGTGTAAGATGCAAGGTATTTCGCCACGCTATGACTAGCTGCTTTGCAACTATTTTGCTTGTTTTAAATTACAATTTTCTATTATCCAATGTGGTTTCATGAATGATTAAATTTGATAAATTTAAATTCAATATAGTAACCGTGATTTATGAAAAAAATACCACATGATAAAAACTAATGATTATTTTATGATGATGATGATGATGATGATTAACCTCCACTAAGACTGAATTGGTCTATCAGACCTTAAAAGGGTAAGTGATTACTTGTGATTCTTTAGAATTTATTTTCTGTGCTTGAAAAGAAATAAGACAAGCTTTCCAAGATCACCATAGTTTTGTTTAGTTAAGAGGTTAGGAAGGTTGGTAGTGTGTTAGATATTTTGAAAATGAGATCTAATCTTGGTATAGGCCGGAAAATCTAAGAGAAAGTGTTGTTCTTCTTGAACCTTCTTAGTGTCACAAAGGTGACACACTCTTTCATCCCATGGTGTTTTAAGAATTGACCAATTATGTTGTTTGTCTTTGATAGTGTAGGATATTGGGTATTCATCCCCCTGATTATACATCGAGATGTTTATTGAAATCCATATTGCAAAGGTAAAACTTGTATTCAAATAAATTGATGTGTTCCCCGCAATGCTTCATCACTAGAAGACATATAGATGAAGTTCATTGAACGACCAGGAAGAAGGTAATGGGAATCTAATACGTGCTCTGAAGGAACCAAAAAGAATATTATATTGACATGATTTTTGAATGGTTCTGAATTTTATGACATCACATTTATACAAACACTTAAAATACATACGAGGTAGGGACTAGATTCTTTACAGCTATTTCCCTTGTTTGAAATTACAATTGTCCATTATTGAATGTGGTTTCATGAATGATTAAATTTGATAAAGTTAAATTTCATTATAGTAACCATTTTTTATGAAAAAAATATCGCATGATAAAAAATAATGATTATTTTATGATGATGATGATGATGGTGATGAGGATGATTAATGTTTCCACTAAAATCAAATTGGTCTATCAGACCTTAAGAGGGTAAGTGATTACTTGTGATTCTTTGGAATTTTTTTTATGTGCAAGAAAATAATTAAGAGAAGCTTTCCAATATCACCATAGTTTTGTTGAGTTAAGAGGTTAGGAAGGTTCATAGTGTGTCAAATATTTTGAAAATGAGATGAAAATGATATCTAATGTGTGTATAGGATGGAAAAACTAAGGGAAAGTGTTTTTCATCTTCAACATTATTAGTGTCACAAAGGTGACACACTCTTTCATCCCATGGCGTTTTAGGAATTAACCAATGTCCAGTTTCACTATGGAGCTCGTGAGAATTTGTTCTTATTTTCACTTGTCAAAACAAATAGATATTTTTGATCTTTTATATCAAGGTTGATTACATCTTTATAATACCTTAATTTTATTTTTTCCTTTAAATCTTTATCACACCACATTTTCTCCTTATATTTTATTTAAAATAAAAATATTTTTTGTATTTTAAAAAATATTATTGAAAAAACTTTTTTTTTGTCTAATTAAAACTTAGGATTAAGTGATAATTCTAGAATGAATTTTTTTTCACTTCATTATTAAACTCATTATATTCTTACAAAACTAAAATTTATTTTTAAAATTTGTAAATATCATTTAATTGTTCGATATGTAATTTTTTTGGAACTTATAAATTTTCTACCAAACTAAAAAATTAGTAAATAGATTAAAGCCATGACGGTTGCATAAGTAAAATTTAGGAAATCATATTTTGACATAATTATCTATTAAAATTGAAAAATGAAACCATTAACTATTTGCTAAAATTACTATTATTTTAGTATATAATATTGGTAGTAGATAAAAAACGTATTAATTATTTTACTATAGTATATTGGTACTAGATTCAATAATGTATTTTTTAGAAAGTAAATTATAAAATAATATATTTATTTAAAAATATATATTGTTTTGTGAATTATGATGTAACTCCAAATGGAAATTTAATATTTGAATAGACGTCTAAACCAAAAAAAAATTGATTTTGGTGTTGAGAAATTTAGTTAAATGTTTTGATTTTTATTTTCTTTTTCTTATGATAAATGTTTATTATTCAATGTTTTTTCATGAATGATTAAATTTTAGAAAGTTAAATGTTATTATAGTAATCATACTTCAAAATTGGAAAAAAAAAAAATTAATAATAAAAACTAATGACTATTTTATATTTATGATTAAAATGGATATGTTTTTTGTGTTTTAAAAAATTATATTAAAAAAAATATTAGTTTTGTTTAATTAAGAGTTGGGATTAAGTAATAAATTAGAAGTGGAATATTTTTACTTTATTGTTAAACTCATTATATTCTCCTCATAATTGAAATTTATTTTAGGTAAAATTTATAAATATCATTTAATTGCTATGTGAATTTTTTGGAATGTATATATGTTGGATGAAAATAAATAAATTAGTATAAAAGATTAAGGCTATGATGGTTGCATAAGTAGAAGTTGGGAGCGTACTACACATTAGTAATGACAACACTATAAGTGTGCTTCATACACCATAGATGTCACAAGATGCTATAAGTGTGTTTCACACCCTATAGATGTCACAAGAAATCATTTTGTTATCACTGGGTGAAATAATGGTATCTCATGAGGGGTTAGTGGCAATGGAAATATGGAAAAACATCAACATGTTTACTTGGAGAGATGGATGAAGAGAAAGCAAAAGAGAAAGTAGAGAGAGGAGAAGGAAAAAAAAAATTTCTCAATTGTTGAGAAGAATGATGAGAATAATACATAACATTGTGTGTGTGGTGGTATAGACTAGGGTTTTAGTCAAATGTGGAACTCCTTCTCATTTTACTAGTTTGTAGGCTTATAGACCTAGGGTTTCTTATAGTCTCCTACCAAAAAAGATGTTTGGATCAGCAAAAGAGCTAGGGTTTTGCAACCCTTAATTCAAAGAACCTACCAAAAAAATGTTTGAACCAGAGCTAGGATTTTGCAACCCTAGATTCAAAGGACCTACCCAAACAGATGTTTGAACCAAAGCTAGGGTTTTGCAACCCTTGATTCAAAGGATTTTGGGGTTAAAAATTATCCTCTATGTGGGAATACTGAATTTAACAAAATCTTCTTGCCAATAGAAAATAGTGTTGTTGCCTATGGTCCTCTCGAATTTATCTCGTTATTTTATTGTTGCCTTTGCCACCTTGCGATTGTGTCCGAGGCTTTGCGTTTGGTTTCGATTTTTTTATTTGACCTGACCTGTTTCGACTTGGTACGTTTCGATTTGGTGTTAAATGACATGTTATTAGATTCGTTAAGAGATAGAACAGTTTCTGGATTCCATTAGAACATGTCATTAGATCGGAATGACGAAAATATAATGTGCTTAACTTCATTTAGAAAAAAGACAAAAGCCATCGTCCTCGATTCCATCCATTATTTTCATTTCGCCTTACGAAATCGGTGAGAAAATGATACGAATTCCGGTGTCGTGGTAATCCATTTCCTTCCTGAATATCCACCCCACCCCACCCATCAATCCACTTCTCAGTCCACGCATTAATCTCCTGACCGACGTCCTCGATTCAACCGTTTTTGGCACTAATCCATTTCCTTCCTCAATACCCACCCCACCCATCAAACAAAACAAATCCCACGATCTGTCTATACTCAACTACTTCCACTCCTTCCACTTGCGCGGCGGAGAAGATAAACAAGTGACATCCATTGCCATTTAATTGACCAACTTCCCCTCCTCAGTCCACGCATTCATCTCTGACTCAACCGTTCTTGGCACTGCTCAGTCTACGCATTAATCCCCTGCCCGACATCCCCGACTCAATCGTTCTTGGCACTACTCAAACGATATCATCTCATTTGCCTACAAATATTCTTGGCCACCATTGTTCCTCTGTAACTGATTTCAAGAAGGTTTGGAGTTGGATTGATTTTCAATATTCTATACTTCATTCTTCTTTGGCGCATATATTTTCAATAATCATGGCAGCTGCTGCGGCAAACAACCGATCCTTCGCTTTGAGTTTATCCTTCTTGTTTGTCATTGTGTTTATGACAGCTTTTTCTACGGCCCGGGCGGTAGTTAGGAAGGAATATCAGTGCGAGGAGATATACATCGTCGGGGAAGGAGAAACTCTGCAGACAATCAGCGAGAAATGTAGCGCGCCCTTCATTCTGTTCGACAACCCCCACATCCAAGACGCCGACGATATCTACGAAGGTGTGCCTCTCAAAATAACTTATCAGATGTAGATATCACAGAAGAGGAAGATACTCAGCTGTAACAGAGAATCATAGAGTGGGCAGTTACAGAGAATCAACGCTTTTACAGAACGAAATACTAAAAGAGAAAATACAAAGGGCATTATGTATATCAAAGTGGTAAATGTGCTTGCCATTCACCCATGTTCAATCCGTAATGTAATGTGATTTCGCTTCTGGTTCAATCCCTAATATAAATGAATTCAATCCGTAATAAAAATGAATGTATATAGGCGTGGAAAACAAGATTTTTGGACTTTGTTCATTCCCTACGATTAGGTTAGTTAGGATGTTTTTCCGTCGATCTTCATTGCTCTTTAAAAGGTAATGTACTGACATTATAACTAGACCTGCATTTTTGTCATTAGTTGGTTAAAATTTTACACATACAATGCTTATAATTAATGCAATTGAAAATATAAAGATAGACCAAGTGCAATACAGATTGAGTTAATGAATTATATTTTTACAATTAGTTTTGTAGAGTATTGTTAAGTTTCAGTAATGGCAACACCAACTAGTGTTAGATATGCTTGCCACCTTATCCAACTCAAGTTAGATATGCTTGATTTCTCTTCTTTTCCTCTCATTCTAGTAATTTTTTACTTTTCATAAATGTATGCTAAAAATATTTAATAAAATTTTCAACATGTTATCCACAATATTTCTTTTAGGTGACAAGCCATTGAAATTGTCATTTTACACAATGTCTACATATCCCTTCAACAAATATTCCATGTCCTAAAAAATTACGTGTTTTCAAGAGCTTTCAACTTCATCATTATGTTGTATGTCTAGCTCAACTCTTCTCTAAACATCATAATGTTCCTTCATTTCTTTGACCATGCTTAGGAACTTTGTAAACGATAGAAATATTTCTCTAGGGTCTCCATCCTTCAATGGAAATAATTGTATCTTTTCATCATCCTTCTTGATGGTATAGACATTTTTTCTTCTATCATGTATTCTTCATCCGTCAAATTGTCATAGTGTTCACAATAGTGTGCACGTGATTTTTTTTATTTTTTTTTAATTTCTTAAAATACGTATTTGCATGGTTTTTTTTTATTTTCTATTAAAATTAAAAAAAAACACCTAATTTATATGTCATTCCTTATTAAATTGTAGCATATATTATTAACTTGGAACCTGTAGACACTAAAAACCCCACACAAACACACCAAGGCACAAAAAACTCCAACCCACTGCAACCACCAAACATAAACACACAAATTGATAAGGGGTTGAACACTTTGAGATCTCTTGTCCATGAATTAAGGGGTACAAGAGAGCCTAACCAAGTGTCTTTGGCCACTTCATTTGACATCATTGAATTGTCCATTGCAAGTGCTCAAAGGAAATTAACTATGGTGATCGCTTGGTGACATGAGTGGATTATGAGGGAGATCCCAAGGGAAAAGAGAAACTAGAAAAGAAGTTGGAGGAGAACATGCAACTAGAAAGGTGATCCTAGGTGGTGAAGAAGAGAAAGGAGAGGTTGAGATTGATCATTTGGAAGGTAGTCTCATAGACGAGATCAAGCATTATTAAAGATTGTCTTTGGTGGGAAAATTTTACAGGTGATTTATTTCTTAAGTCTCCTTAAAGCACTAAGTGGAAAATAAATCAGTTATGGAGGTGGTATATGTCCTCATTTTTAAAATTTTATCCAAAAACTAGATAAAAAAAAATTCATTGGTGGAGGACAAAGAGGTAATCAAGGTTCATCACTGGTTTTGGACCAACTCTCACCTATCACTAAAAAAAAAGGAACTGTTCTTTGGCCCAAAAAAGAGGAATGGACTCATTAAGTTATGTGGTTTAATATTTCAATGGTTTCCATTAAAAAATTGGAAGGACCAAAAATTGCTGGACAAAGGCAACACTCTAGGAAGGTTTCTCTATCTCTGTGCAAACCATTACTCCAAATAATTAGAACAGAAGTAACCAAATCAATAGAATAGTAGTAAAATTGTGTGTTGAAATGGACATAATAAGGGGGTTACCATATTCTCAAGAAATAACATAGGGAATATGGAATGCTATTCAATATCTAGATTATTGAAATGTTCCATTTTTTATGCCACTACTGCTATCAATCATAATAAATGCATTATCCTTCATATAATGGAAGAAGGATTATGCTCAAAGGGTAACAAGATCCAAGGTCATACCTCATTGGCCCATAATGGCTAGAGGAATTTTTGTGGGGTTGAATGGTAATAAGACAAATAATGAGAAGGAGGAAGTTTTGTTTGGTTTAATGGTAATAAGAAATAATAATGAGGAATAATAAAAAGAGACACACCACTTCTCTCCTTAGATTTAGAATAGAAATGTGGCTTCTATGGGCTTTAGAAAGCAACTTGAGAACAATACGTCAAAGATTGAGGATAGTCTATACGAGTATTGGGGGCATCTTCTCCTACTAGAAAACTACTTCTAATGTGGAACATATTAAACCATACAAATCCTTAGGAGAGGTGAAAAAGATCTCTCTTATTATTGGGAAAGTGCAATCAATCCATGTTAACAAGTCATACTCGAAGGACCCCTAGTTCTCATTTTTACGGAATGAGCCTTTATTGGTCTTAAGGAGTGAGAGTTGAAAAGAAAAAGGAACATATCCTAACTAGTTCCAATTGAGGTATGTGGGAAGGTATTGATTTCAATAAGGTAGAATATATTAGCAATAAGATACAAAATGGTCCAAATGAAGTGAAGAAAGTGACAAGGTATCAATTAAGTTCCTAGAAACAATCAATTGATGATATACATGATTTAGAGGTGGAAGGGACCATCCATATGGATGGTGATGAAAATGCCAAAGGCCCCTTACAAGGAAGAAAGTCCTACATACACTTGGAAATGGAAAAATTTAAACAAGAAGTAAATGTAGGAAAATAAATAACTATTCTAGGCACCTTTAGAGCTAGCAAGTCCTCCAAAAAGGTTAAAAATTTATTTGTATTCAAGGATTTGGTATAACAGACAAAAAGAATGCAATTCATAGATTAATTCATACTCATAGTGTATATATTATTTTGTCGCGGGAAATAATGGTGGCTAGTAGTGTAGTTATTGATACTCTAAGGACATGCTCAAAAGTTGGAATTTTTTGGATCTTGATGCAACGGATGGTCAGGTAATGAGTTGGAATAATAAATGTAGGATTCTTAACTCAAATATTCTCTACTCGAGAATAAGGTAGAAGTGAAATCATGGGATTCGGGGAAGATTATTACTCTCTTTAATATGTATGAACCATATGGAAATTGCAGGGAATTATAGGAGAAATTGTTCAAAGTGGACATCATAAAGAAGGGGACTGTCATTGTATGTGGAGATGTAAACTTCATAATAAGTATGAACCATATGTAAATTGGACGGAATTATAGGAGAAATTGTTCGAAATGGAAATCATAAAGAAGGGGAATGTCATTGTAGGTCGATATGTAAACTTTAGAATGGAGAGAGGAGAAGTGTGTTGTACAGGATAAGTCAACTGAGCGGTGGGGGGTGAATCAGTTGTATAAAATTTCTTTCATTTTCTAAGAAGATTACTTGCTAATCAATAAATCATGCCTTTAACATTTAACTTGCAGTAATACATTTAACCAATAAATATACAATCACATAAATGAAACAGTGACATAGTGATTTTTCATGAGGAAACCCAAAAGGAAAAAAACCTCTTCTTATTATGAATGAAAGGCGAGTTCCAACTCCTCTTTACATTCTTATTTTATCTGAGCTACAACCCAAATGAGGCTACTACCTTTGTTTCTTCAGCACCTACTAAATGGAAGCTACAACTCCTAGATGTATAAGCACCAACTTGTACAAGAGACTTTTACAGTCTCCCCTTTCTCCTCCCTACCACCCTAGAATCCTTCTCTGTCACTAAGAACCTGCAAACCAACTCTTTATCTTCTATAGAAACGGATTCATCATTCAATTCCTCTCTATTTATATAATCATATCAAAATCCATTCTTCTCCCCTTGATCTCTGCTATATCTTCATCATTTCTTCTTAGTATCCCTATATGATTTTATTTTGGTTTTATATTCATTTACAAAAATGAATTTTACCTTAGAGCTATGTCTGTACCATTAATTCCATACGCACCAACATTCAACTCACAAAATTTCACTTATTTCTACCCTGTACATCCAGAGCATACACTCGAATCCTCAGGCTTCGAAGATTTAGTTACAATAACTAAATAACTATCTTACAGTGATTATTATTGGCCAAGGCATCTAGAAGAAAAACAACCACATGATCAGTTTAAGTATTTAATCTGCACCATTCGATGTAGAATATGGGTCTCGTGCTTACTCCATATGCCCATTGGTTGTGACCACGGGCCTTTACCAAAAGGTGCTTTATCAATTTTCATATCAGCAATCCTGAGGTGAAGACATCTCATCTCTTCATGTTGTGATCTCCAAAAAGGAGATTTAACTTAGTGCTAGCTCCTCCTTCTCACATGACCAATGGAGGTGACTACAGCCTATACAAAAAGGTATTTTGGCGTTTCGCATTTCGATGTTTCAACATTTCACATTTTGGCATTTCGTCTTTTAGTGTTTCGACATTTTAGCATTTTCACATTTCGGCATTTCGATGTTTCACATTTCGGTATTTCGACTTTTAGCATTTCGGCATTTCGGCGTTTTTGCATTTCTACATTTCGGCGTTTCTGTGATGAAATGTTTCGACACTCCAAGTCACGATCCCCGAAATGATGTGACGTTTCACACTTTGGCATTTCGGCATTTCAAATTTCGGCATTTCGGATTTTAGCATTTCGACATTTCGGCATTTTTGCATTTCGCCATTTCACCATTTCGGCGTTTCTGTGATGAAATGTTTCAACACTCCAAGTCGCGATCCCCTAAATGATCCTACGTTTCACATTTTGGTATGTCGAGAGACATGCTGATCTCCAAATTAGGAACCACCGTGCCTGTGAAAACTGATCTATGGTGCCTATGCAAACTGACCAACAAAAATTAGGAACCATGGTGCCTGTGAAAATTGATCCACGGTGCCTGTGCAAACTGAACAACAAACTCCCCCTTTTGCATTTTAAAGTTTGACATTAATGACAAAACCAAGCCTTGTGCAAACTGTGCAAACTAACCTACTGTGTAAACTGCCCTGTGTAAACTACAAGCCCTGCCAACAAGCTCCCCCTTTGGCATTGATGGGAAACTTTAAATCTCTTCTGCCCCTTTTGACATCTATGGAAAATGAATCAACCATACTCCCCCTGAGCAAAGAAAATCACTTGCAAAGATGTAGCATTTCAGCAGCAACTCCCCCTATCAATAATAGTCAATAAACCTGCGCAGTCTGATTTTATAATGAAGCCCATGCAATATTTGAGAATGAAATGAAATTACAAAGGGTAAACCCCCAACTAATCCCTGAGACTTTCAAATTTCACTTTAGATAAAGGTTTCGTAAATACATCTCCCATCTGATCCTTTGTGCCAACATATTCCACTTTAATAACTTTAGACATAACCTGCTCTTTAGAAAATGAAATTTAATGGGAATGTGCTTTGTTTTGGAATGCATAACAGAAATTTTAGAAATACTAATTGCACTGGTATTATCACAGAAGATAGGTATAAGTTCATTATAATGAATATGTATATCTTCCAGCATCTGTTTCATCCATAGA
>JASDQU010215816.1:0-18340 GCA_032191745.1 Picea mariana
TTTCTATTAATGAAATAAATGTACAGAGACTGTAAAAGTACAGAGTGAAAGACTCGCTAGAATGGTGGTAGCTTATCTCTGAGAAGAGATGTGACGGCTACTCGCATCCATGAGAAGATGATTACAATGAGGCTCTAGAGGCATTTTTACAATAAAAGGGAATGCCAAAAGTCCTATACATCCAAAAACCTAACCCTAGGAGATGAAGCGCCAAAAGTGATGTGGGCCCCATTTGGGTAAGTGAGTGCATCAACTTCCCAGGGTCGTAACTTTTGCATACGATCTCCATTTTAGGTGTGTGATAGCTCGTTGGAAAGGTATTGTCGAGGAGGTTCATTTTGGGGGCTCAATTATGCCTTCGAATATCATTGAGAACCTTGATCTTGAAAAACATTCATTTGGACCCTCAAAATGGCCTCGGAAGTTAAAACCTGCTAAAAATAGTAAATTGCCAAAATGACCAGAAAA
Organism: Picea mariana; assembly: GCA_032191745.1. Taxonomy (NCBI): domain Eukaryota; kingdom Viridiplantae; phylum Streptophyta; class Pinopsida; order Pinales; family Pinaceae; genus Picea; species Picea mariana. The sequence goes on from JASDQU010215816.1 coordinate 469, forward strand.
CTGTTTTGGGCCATTTGGAAATGGTGGGTGGCCACCAATATCCACCTGGATCACTGAAGGATTCTTATTGACAGACAATCTTGATTATGTTTGCAAACTGAAGAAGGCCTTATATGGACTGAAACAAGAACCATGAGCTTGGTATTATAGACTGGACAAATTTTTACAAGACAAAGGGTTCAAGAAAGGTATTGTTGACAACAATTTCTAAATTAAGTCCGAAGGTGATAATTTACTAGTTGTTTTGGTTTATGTAGATGATATTATTTTTGGCTGTACTAATGAATCCTCTGTCCAGTGGTTTGATAACTCTATGAAAACAGAGTTTGATATGTCCATGATAGGAGAACTGTCATACTTTCTGGGTTTACAAGTAAATCAGAGTTATGCAGGAATATTTATCTCTCAAGAAAAATATTTGAAAGAGATGTTGGAGAAATTTCAAATGGAGGATTCTTCTCCTCTAAGTACACCTATGGTGGTTGGTTGCAAGCTTAGTAAAGATGATATTTCACCTGATGTTGATTAAAGGACATATCTCTCTATGATAGGAAGTCTTATGTACATCACAACATCCCATCCTGATATAATGAAAGCTGTTGGAATGGTAGGTCGTTATCAGTCTGCTCCTAAACAAAGTCACTTGGTAGTTGTCACAAAGATATTCAAATACTTGAAGGGAAAAATGACTTATGGTTTGTGGTATCCCAGAAATTAGAATTTTCAGTTAACTACTTATTCAGATGCAGATTGGGAAAATTGTGTGGATGAGAGAAAGAGCACTAGTGGAGGTGCCTTCTTCCTAGGTGACTCATTGGTAGCATGGATTAGTAAGAAGCAGGGATCTATTTCCTTATCAACTACAGAAGCATAGTACATTGTTGTTGCTACTTGCTGCACTTAGATTTTGTGGATGATTCAGACTCTTGCAGATTTGAAGGTAAACTATACTGTTCCAATTACAATTCATTGTGATAACACCCGTGCCATTAATGTCTCCAAGAACCCTGTTCTTCACTCCAAGACTAATCATTTCCCAATCAAATACCATTTTCTTAGAGAACAAGTTACAAACAGAGTCGTTCAGCTGAATTATATTCCTTCCACAAAACAAATAGTTGATATCCTTACTAAACCATTAGCAGTGACCCCTTTTGGATATCTTCGTCAAAAGTTGGGGGTTATAACTTCCTTCGTCTAATCTGTTCACCTGGTCAAGGGGAGTACTTATTGAATATCGGTTGTATTTCTAAGATGCTCATAATTGACAGGCGGAGTATGTACCGCAACAGCTCAGGGGGAGCGTGTTTCGTCTTTCACATTGATGTCAAAGAGGGAGAAAGTGTGGTAATTTCAAGGATGCTACAGTGGTGTAGTTGCATGTTTTTCAAGGGGTTTCCATCAATACCAAAAGGGGATATTGTTGGCATGTTTTCAGATAGAGGCAGAGTATGCGTGTTTTTCATTGATGGTGATGTCATTGATGGCGAAGATCAGCACAATCAGTAGTGCAGGGATAATGACATGGCAATGGAAAGATCAATAGTGATTGTTGGATCCCATTCATAATTCTTGATGACTGTCAGATCTGAATTTAGATAGGAGGAGCGCACAGTAGAAGAGAATAGATATCGGGTGTCGGATATGAGCCTGAAGAACAACCGTCGTTGGATACATAAGAAGGAGCACGATATTTACATACAAGATGAAGCGGGCCTACAAAATCTTGAAAGCAGGAGGACCGTCCATCTTCAAGAAGGACACATGGCAAGCAACTAGAATTTTATTGACCTGGACATTGGAGGAGTCAACGAAACATGGTGTGGGAACTTGTGATATGAAAAATCCTGAGAATTGATCTAGACCTTTGGATCGAGGTATGTTGTGGAACGTTGGATGCAGAGGACACATGGCAAGGGATTGGCATTTTGCTGACTGGAAAGTCAAAGAAAGGAGGTGTTCTATCCTATGAAATCGTGAAATGTGAAACCACGACTTAATCTGAGTCATTGATCAAAGGGAGATTGTGGACCGTTGATCAGGCATCACGAAGGCCTCTGAAGTTGTGAAATCGCAATAAGATCTTGACCATTGATCCAAGGAGGACAGGTGGAAACTTACGACAGCAAGGACACGTGGCACGAGCATATAAGAACAAGTGTCAAATTGTTTCAGCTTTTCAGGCCACTGGAAATCATAATTCTAAGTGACACGTGGCATCCACTCAGCTCTTGACATGTCTTTGAGTGATGAAATAATGACATCACTTCATGAATTCTTGTTTTGGGAGTTTCAGCTTCAAAGTCCTGAAGGCTCAAGTACCAGGGTGGAGGAGAGCCATCCAATCACCACAGATGGTGGACTGTTGATCTGGATCCATTTCAGAGTTTCGGATACTGGGAGTTGGAGGAGTCAAAGAAACTCACAGAAAGAATGTCAAAATGTGAAATCGTGAAGCACCTTTTGGCACAGCCTGTGGTCATCGTTGGTGGTCACGTGAGGGGAAAGAGCTAGCAGAGCTAAGATAATTTTCAATGATCACAAAATGAAGAGTCGAGACTCTTCACCATAGGATTCCTGAAGTCGTGAATCGCGAAGTGCTCATTTGGTTAGTGAGTGGTCACAACATGTGGTTACATGGTCACGAGAAGGGAAGGATCCAGTCCATCTAAGCTCCTTTTTAGAGTTTCGGGGATCGGAACTTGGAGTGTCAAGACCCTTCGACATAGGATTGCCAAAATGAGAAATGTGAAATGCATTTTGATTAGGCCTGTGGTCACAACTAGTGGGCATATGGGATAAACACAAGACCCTATGGATTTAATCCAACGGTGCTGGTTATTTGAGCATCCGATTGAAGGGCTATTGTTGATCTTTACGATTAACTGTTCAGTTACGATTCAGTTAGCAGAACCAAATCATGTTTCTTATATGGTTCGCAATTCAGTAGCTGAAGCATTGCTGTCCTAGGAACTCGAGGTGTAACTGAAGTTGTGGTAGTGCATAAAAGAAAGACGCAGTGACTTTGCGGGGTGGGTTGTTCAAATTGAAACAATGAGATGAACTGTAAGAAGGGTAATAATGCAAAGCATGAGATAAAACTCAGAGATGAGTAACAGTCGTTGAACATACATAAGAAAGAGAAGAATAAAAGAATAGCATGAAGCAAGAGAAGAATAGCAGAATAGCATGAAGCGGAGCAGAATTGTAGAACAGTTTTTGAACCAGAGAAGAATTGCAAAACAATGAAGAAGGGGTAAGAATTGAAATACCTGTATTGTTTGTTTGTCAATCATTTATTCATAATCAGGGAGGAAGGGTGGTGCTAGGGAGGACTGTGGTCCTCTGATATTCAAGTTGGTTCTTGAATATTGGAAGTTGTATCTTCCATCTAGTTGTGGCTAGAAAACAGGGTGGCAGGGTGGTGCTTGGGAAAACATAGAGTTTTCTGTATACAAGTTGGTGCTTGTATAAATCCAGTTGGTGTTGGAATATTTAGAGAGTTGGTGCTTCCTTCTAGTGGGTGCTAGAGAAACCAGAGAGTTGTTTCTCTCAACAAGTTTGAGATTGTAAAACAGAGGTAGCAGCCTCAATTTGAGTTGGTTCTCAAACATAGATGATGTATAGAACTTAAAAGACTGCCTATCATTTCGAAGAAGAGGTTTTTTTCCCTTTATGGGTTTCCTCGTGAAAATCTGTCTATGTGTATATCTTATGTGTGATTGATGTTCATTATTTATGTTGTCCATATGATGTATAATATTGATAGTCACTTGATGAAAGATTAAAAATGGTTTAATAGACTTAATATTGTTTAAGCATAGTAACAATTGATTCACCCCCCCTCTCAATTGTCTTAGTAATTTCAACAACACACAAAGATTTTGAAAAGATGCCAAAGCATAATTTGGTTTCATGGACTGCAATGATTGTAGGATATGCTCAGACTGGGAATGGTGAGGAATCTTTAAAACTATTTGTTCTTGTGTTGTGGAAATGTATGAAACCAAACCAATCCAGCTTCACCATTGTTCTTAGTGCATGTGCTAACCTGGAAACACTAAAACAAGGAAAGCAAATTCAAGCCCAAGTGATCAAAATAGGTTTTGAGAATGATGCCTTTGTGGGGAATTCTCTCTTTAGGATGTATGGGAAATGTGGAAGTGAAGATGATTTTCAAGTGTTCGACAAAATGCCTAAAAAGGATGTGGTTTCATGGAATGCAATGCTGGCAAGATATGCTTAGAAAGGACTTGGAAAGGAATCTTTCCAACTCTTTGAGCAAATGAAAAAGACAGGCACCATCCCAAATGAAATCACCTTTGTTAGTGTTATGTCTGCATGTATCCATATTGGCCTAGTATATAAAGGATGGAATTGCTTTGAGACTATGAGTAGAGGTTATCACATCACACCAGGGCTCGGTCACTATGCTTGCATGGTTGATCTTCTTGGTCATTCTGGGCTTCTGAATCAGGCCAAGGACTTTATCAATAAAATACCAGTGGAACTAGATGCAGTTGTGTGGGAGGGCTTGCTTGGTGCTTGTAGAATTCATACTAATGTTGATCTAGGCAAGTGTGCAGTTGAACACCTATTTGAATTGGAACCACATAATGTTGGAAACTATGTGCTACTGTCAAATATTTATGCTATAGCTGGCAGGTGGGATGATGTCCACAAGGTTAGGGAGATGATGAAAGATCAAGGGATGAAAAAAGAGTCAGGTTGTAGTTGGATAGAGGTTAATAATACCTTGCATACATTTCTAACAGGAAGTACTACACATACACAAAGAAAGAAGATATATGCAACATTAGAAGAATTAAGTCAACATATGAAAGACTTAGGGTATATACCTAATACAAACTTTGTTTTGCATGATGCGAAAATGGAGAAAAAAGAACATATTCTCTTTTACCATAGTGAAAAGTTAGCCATTGTTTTTGGCCTCATCAATTTGCCTTCTAGAACACCTATTCACATCATGAAGAACCTTCATGTATGTGGTGATTGCCATACTGTTACAAAGTTCATCTCTAAGATTGTTAAACAACAAATTATTGTGAGAGATGCTAATCACTTTCACCATTTCAATGATGGGTTTTGTTCTTGTGGGGATTATTGGTGATGTCCAAGGAAAAAAACAACATAAATAGAAATTTTGCATCATTGCCATTGGTTCATAAATAAATTCTTTGAAGCTTTTGGCATTAGAAAAAAACAAGTATAGAACTTCAAACCAACTTGACTGGCTTTATATGGGAGCAATGTCTCATGTCAAAGACATGAACCACATAGAGGCACATTCTTTCTGCATAAGTTGTTTCTAGAAGATACCATTTGTTGTTGCAGACAAAACTTACATGATGTATGGATAATTACTACCCAACGAAGTGTTGGGAATAGGCTAGGCATACTTATATTTTTTTGACATCTATCAAGTAATAAACAAAGGGTCATTTAAATCCATGCAATGTCCTATCTCTTTGAAATTCTTTTGAGAAGTGCAAAAATAATATCTGTTGTTGGTAGTTTATACATGAGTAAGTATGACTTGATGAAAACATGTCTCTTACTCAACATAACTTTTACAAAAAAATAAAATCTGAAAGACTATTTTATATGGAATCCATTAGTTGATAGAATATACTTTTATCTTCCTAATGAGTTTAGAGTTTAAGAGCTCATTGTGAAATTTGGCTCTATTTTTGGCACTATTTACAAACTAAACCCAACAACATTGAAAATGTCGATGAGGGGGTGGAAAAAATTTACAATGCCTCTGCTTTGTGGGAAAATTTACATATGGGAAAATTCATTGTTTGATTACGGTGATAACCACAGTCTACAACATTGTTTGATTCTCCCTTGATTGAATCATTGGGTGAAAACTATGTGCCATTACATGCTTGTCATTTGTTGGTTTAATTAATTGAGCACATTAATTATGGGTTGTTTGATCCGTAAGATGACCTTTAATGGTATTGACCTCATATAAAACTCATTTTAGACTACCCATAGATCAATTGACCGTTGCTTGAGTTGTTGGAATTGTTTTTTGAGTGTGCTTCTTCCTAAATCATAGTTTTGGAGAGCCATCTGTGTGTGCTCTATTCAAGCAAATGATGACAATCCCCATTTCCAATTCATTTTGATTGCCTTGCTATGTAATAACCACAGTGAGTCACACAAATGCCATGTTCACTGGTGATTATTGATGTGTAAACAATAGACCACAATGTTATGTGCTTGGGCATCAACTCATTAGTGTGTTAATTAAGCATTAGGAGCCTGCACACACTTCACATGCACATAATTGGCTTCATCCTTAATTAATTACAACACCCATTGGTAACTATGTTTTTAACCAGTGCTCTCTAGCAACAATACATATTATTTGGTGTATGTATAAGCCATCTATTTTTTTCCAAGGAAAAACTTGCAAGATCCACCCTCTTCTTTGGAATACAGATGGAGGGCAGCTCAACCACCAACAACAATAGTGGCTAATAACCCTGAGCAACTCGGCCAGATTTGAACCTGTGACCTATGGCCTCCCCGTCAACAACATGCTGTGGGTGGATGGTTCAATTGATTGAGCTAACTCTTGGGGCTATGTTTAAACTATCTAATGTATGCTTGTTTGATTATATTGTTACGTATTGTTGTAAGTTGTACTTGTAACCAACTTCAATATGTTTGATTATTGTGTTCCTTTTTTGAGGAAATTATTTGGTACGTGGTAATGAGTTCAATGCTTATATAAGTTGTCCATATATACCAATAGATGATATTTTTCTCTCTTGAAGCTGTATATAATAAAATCTCTCCATATGTGAAACATAAGACTGATCGATAGCAATCTACCTATGGGATACTCTATATGTCTACCTATAAGACTTGCTTACCTTTATTAATTGATGCATATCTGAAGACCTTTCCTCTTCATCTCTGAAAACTAATTGATTTCAAAACTTAGGTGGGGAATATTCTTCAATTGCATTTTAGGTGTAACATTCTATGTTGTCTATGCCTATTTGATTATGTTGTTATAGTCTATTGTTAGTCTGTTGTAAGTTATAACCAACTTCAAGATGTTTGATCATGTGTTCCTTTTTCAAGGGAAACACTGTTAACATGGTAATAAGTTCAAGGGATATATAAAATTTAAATTGTCCATATATATTAATAAATGTTATGCTTCTCTCTTGAAACTGTGTATCAACAAATCTCTCCACGTGTGAAACGTAAGATTGATTAACATTGGCATATATAGAAATCTGATTTCAACATTGTCATGAATGATGAATGTGGAAGTGAATCTCACAACATAGCTCAAATCATGCCTAGTGGTTGTACAAGTTATCCACATATATATTAGAAGATGTCGTGTTGCTCTATTGAAGTTGTGTATCAGGCTATTAGAAAAACTCTCCATATGTGAAAACATATCATTGATCACCTTTGGTATGTACTATGTGCAATGTTTTAAAAGTTGGAATCAGACTCATCAAGGGTGAGATTGGACTTGGATCTGAATTGGTCGATGAATTGGTTTATGATCTGGTTCACAAAAAAATACATAATTAAAATTTTAATATATTTTTGATAAAAAATGATGGTTTGAACTGGTGAACCTGGTCGAACAAGCTAGTCAAACTGGTCGAATTTCTTCACACCTTGGTTCAAGGTCAACAAGGGGTGAACTAGTCAAACTTCTTGGTTTTGGTTCAGCTAGTTTTAAGACACCGGGTATATCTAACAATCTACCTATAGGATACTTTCTATGTCTACCTATGGGGCTTTTCAACCTCTATTCATTGATGCATATCTGAAGGCCTTCCCTCTTCATATTTTTTTTCACAATAATGGTTAAAAGTTTAGATTAAAAACATCATGATCAAAGTGTACAATGAGGGTTTACAAAATGAAGGGTAGATCTAACAAGCCTTAACCTAGAGTCTTCAATTACATATAATCCATCCAAAAAGTACTTGAACTGTTTGTCTAGTATTACCTAGGAGTAGGTCCACATGTGTACTGCCTCACATATTGGCCTAGTCACAAAACAAAATGACAACATGCTCTAAAATTGAAAGTAAACTAGAAATTGAATGCCCAGAACGGGCTTTGGTGTTCAGATCCACCCGTGTTGCTGGGTTTTCGTTTGCCAATGCCATAGTGCCAATGTTGTTGGTCTTAATTCCATATGGATCTCCTGCTTAGGTGATAGAGTGATCTAGAGAGGCTTGTGTCCTCACCGAAACTCAAATCTCCAAAACCATGGAGAATAGAGCTGGAAAAACTTCCATCCTCTTCCTTTGCTTGCAAACAATGCCCTCTTCATCAAGCCACACTGGTATTAATCCATTGACTAACCAATTCATCCCACATGCAAGAGAAACCTATGACATCATATAGTTCTTAACTACATAAGGGTATACAAGGCTCTTATAATTATCATGGAATTGTCAATCAAAGTGACCTTATGGGCTCCTTTTTCCTTGAGACTTGAGAGTGAGGAGGCCCTGCAAAACAGTAAGTGCTTCCACCTCACTGTTTGTAGTATTATCAAGTCCCTAGGCATTTTCCAGGTCCTGCCCCCTGCACCTGCCTCCCTTTTTCCTTTGCATCTTATTATCATGACCTATGTTATGGAATTAAAATCATGAAACTTTTGATCTTCAGCTCTGAATTTTTTGGATTTTCCCTCGGGACAACTTGCTAGTAAACTATAGTAGATGCATAATATCCATGTATTGTTTTGTTTTTTGGAAGGTACCAGATTCATGTTAGTGTTTGGTTGTACTTGTAATCACTAGATTGCACCTCAAAATTTTACTAGATAATTAAAGCCATTGGGTATCTTAGTTCATGTGTTTTTTTCTGTGTTTCCTTGCATTTAGATATTTACAAAAATTACCTTTGTCATTAACACCATTGATTTCTTGTAGTTATGATTTGGATATTCAATTTTTCTTTGTTTTTGATTGATCTTGAAGGTATTTGAACTTTCAAAGAATATGGTACAGTTGGTGAAAATGGGTGGATACATTTTTTTTTGAGAATCCTGTTTTCATCAGTCTAGAGATCATAAGCATGAAGCTAACCCAACACATTATTGAGAACCAAGATTTTACCTTAAGGCATATTCTCCACCTCTCTTTATGTTTGATCATTAAATTGCTTTTATGTGCGGTACAAGGTTAGGAATATATACTTGGCAATTATATAAATTTACTTAAAATGGGTATAATATTATTCTCTGACAAGATCATGGAATCAGGTTTTCCAAGAGTGACTTGTGAAGGATGTTTCTGGAAACCTTTCAAAGTTGTCTCTTGTTGGCTGCAAATGTGTTGGGGCTTATGTAAGGAACAAAAAGAATCAAAATCAGGTCATCTTTTTGTGTACTTGTTCGTGCATGTCTATTTTGTTGTCCTACTTGAACATGTTAGCATTAATGTTGACTAGAAAAATTAATGGAATCTTGAACACACTTCTTGCATATTTGTTGGCTTTGGAAGAAGATTAGCTTAGTAGATGACAAGGGTTTTCAACGGTTCTTGGACAATGCCCAATATACGCTTATTGGGATTTTGCGGTATGAGCGAATATTTGGAGAAGGTTTTGTCAGTATAGAAGGAATAAGTATGAGCATATGCTTGATGTAGTTTATGAAATTAATTTTCCATGGAGACATTCAACATTATCTATATTACATAATGCAATTTTCTAGTCCTTTTGTTCTCATTTTAATGAATTGCAATAATGTTTAGGTCTGTGACGAGTATCAACGAATGGTTCATAACTTTAGTTTCTATGGAGAGACTACAAAGGAATTTGTTGACAAACTTGAGCTCAAGGCTGGTCAAAAGGTCCTTGATGTGGGCTGTGGAATTGGAGGAGGTGACTTTTATATGGTTGACACCTTTGAAGTTGAGGTTACGTATATTGAACTTTCTATAAACATGATTTCATTTTCTTTGGAGAGGGCTATTGGTGGACAATGTGCTGTTGAATTTGAGGTTTCAGACTGTACAAAAAAGGAATATCAAGAGGGTACACTCGATGTGATTTATAGTCGGGACACAATACTTCATATTCAAGTCCATATTTTCACACATCATTGTCATACATCTAGATTTAACTTCCTGTTAATCTATTCCAAGAATTTTTTGTTATTGACTATTAATCTAGCATACATACATTTAATATTGCTAGAAACGTCATAATATTTGTTTAAGCACAAATACCATCAAGATTTGTAAACTCTGGTATGTGTTTTACCTTGTGGTTATCACACATGCTAAATTAATTTAAACTTTTTCAAGATAAGCTAGCTTTATTTCGGAAATTTTACAAATGGTTGAAGCTTGGAGGTAGATTGCTCATCAGTGATTACTGCAAAGAACATGGAACAACTTCCTTGGAATTTCATGCATACATTAAACAACGTGGATATGATTTACATGATGTAGTTGCATATGGTGACGTGTGCCACTGAAACTGTTCTAATGTATCACATGCATTATGGTTGGTAGAAGTTGGTTCCTAACAAAAAAATTGAAAATTTCATTCCTTACAAAAAAATTGAAAAAAGTCTGATATTGGGTAATAGATCAGTGTCATTATGCAGCTAGGTCACTCTGAGATTGAGTGAAAATAAATACATAGTATCGCTAGAGTCACTAGGATTTGTTTCAATGCTAGTTGTTATCTTGAAAAGTTTGAACAGGACACGGACAATCTGTTGATGGCCAAGATTGTGATCTATGTTGCCCCGGGGTTCATGGACCCAAGGGAAAATTGAACATTAAAAAATATGGAAATGAAAGATTGAGAACCCCTAGCTTCCCCCTATAAACTTGAAAGTTAATCATGGTTTCTGTTGTTTAAGAGATAAACATTGGAATTGCTTGGATATAATATGTATGAACCATTTTTATGAATTTTAATTTGTATCTTCTATGATTATAATACTAGAAATATTTTGCAATAGGTTTATCTTTTAAATTGATAATTGAAGTAAATATCTATAATTTAGTTTCTTTCTATATTTGAATCATAATTTTTCATGTCATCTAAATTTACCGTAGTCCAAAATATTTTATATTGTTTGTTATAAATATGCCAGCAAAAATGATATAAGACCCTAAAATTTTTCATTAGACTATATATATGTTTTTAAGAAAAAATGAAAGAAAAGAGGAGAAGATCACCTCTTCAAGGCAACAAATGCATCTTCTGAAAACAAATAATTGCTAGATAGAGAATGCTTCTTTCTGATGTAGGTACTCTGGTTTTGTGCCAATATTTAAAGGGATTTGTTTGGTGAAAACATTGCAAACCTTTTGGCATGATGCTTTTCGCAACAACAACATGACATGAATAGCGAGTCAATTGTGTCCCATAGAAATATAAATGTTGTCAAACATTTATGTCTTAAGGGAATTTCTTACAAGGTTCATGTTTTAAGCCAAAGTCTGCATGACAATGTTTTTGTTACAGTTTTAGTCCTCATGCCATATATTTTTACAGATCACGGTTGGATTTCATGCTATATGTATTATGCACTGCCATATGGCCAGTTGTCAACATATAGGCCATCATTTTGTGCTGATTAGTGACCTGATGACTGTCATTTTGACTTTCATAAATAAATAATTTTTTAATAGAACTTTATAAATTTTGAATACTGAACTTTCATAACTTGAGTTTATACTTACATTGTAGTTTAGTTCAAGGCAATGGTTGCAATTGGTATTGTCCATTGAGGCATATTGGTTGATTCACATGGTATTGTGGGCATTGGGATGTCATTGGCCAGTTTTTGTTAAGTGACTTTCCATGGAGGTTGGATTTTGTACTCGTCTGTATTTGGGTGGTTTTATATTTTTATTTGAAAATGTGGAAATTTGTTTTGTTTGCCTTTAACTATGTACTATTTTATTGGGTGATGCATGTTTTTGATTGTCATTTAAAATCTTACAATATCCTATATATGAACTAGATGCCCAGGGATGCTGGATTTGATGATGTTGTCGTTGAAGATCGCACAGATCAGTTATTTGAGAACACTTTATGGTTTTGTTGTGAAGTTTGGTTCTGTACAATTTATCTTAAAAAATTAATTATAGAAACACAGTAAGAAATTTAATAATTTGTGTGGTTTGCAGTTCATAAAAATACTACAGAAAGAGCTTTCTTCTGTAGAGAAGAATAAGGATTCTTTTATTCGTGATTTCTCAGAGGTAAGGCTTAATTCTAACCTGTCAATTGTAGGTAAAGAGTACTACTAACTTATGATGGATTCTAGTAGTCAATGATGAGAAGAATTACCAAAATCAATGAATTATTTGTGATTATTATCCTAACAGAAATCAACTTTGACATAAGATGCACTTGTGAAAATGTTTGCAAGAAGATTATACATCAATTATTGATAGGTGGGAGGCGAAACTAAAGAGGACTTCATAAGGTGAACATAAGTGGGGTCGTTTTCTCGCTAGAAAGGGATTTTGTTGTAGCGAGTATCATTAATATGGTTAAGCTAGGACTCATCATTGTGCAGAAGTCTAGCTGTGATCAACATACGTTCTTCTTATATATGGTTTCATAATACTTATTACTACAGATGTTGATCCTATTAAGATACTTCTGTTACTTTTCATTTGATATAATAGATAATGTTACTAGATATATCTAAGTACATTGACTGACTTCAACTGTGAAGATTAATAATTTGGTATTATTAGTTTCAATGTACAATTGAATGCGAGTCTATGAAAACTAATAGGCATGAAATGTGTTCTGATGTTTTTTTAGAACAAGTGGAACATCAATGGCTATGTCCTTCCTGATAATGAATTTGGGAATGTTATGGAAAACATTTATTAGTGCTGGATTATGCATTGTTTTTCCACATTGATCTTTCTGAGGACCAATTGGGTTCTTTCAAGCAAAATCTCTTTATTACAACAATATTGACATCACTAGAGCCAATTTGTATAATAGATGCATTAACTTATGCTACAAACAGAACATAAAGATAGAAGAATAGTGTAAAGACTTTGGAGTGCAGATCAATAAAAAATCTTTCGCTGTCAGTTTTCAGTTGATACTAGGTTTAATAACAAATTAAGACTACAGACTTTAGCAGTAGATTTAACCCACAAAATTCTATAATATCATAAATATGTCTATCAAAAATAAAAGTGTAAAGTCCATGCAACAACAATAGGTCCATAAATAGGAACAACTCTGTTACTTGTGTTGTGGGAATAACCCGATTGCTCATTACAGGAAGAACAAGAAATGATTTTGTCATTATGGTTCAATTAATAGTAAAGTGTGCAATTGTTTATGCCCATCCTCCATATCATAAATAGTTCCATAAAAGATAAAAGTGTAAAGTCTGCAATGATCCACTTGCAGATTGATGACTTCCTCATTGTTTTCATAATATAATCCATGAATACTCATGATTCCATCATGCTCTGTCCAGACATAATTAGAGGGAAAAAAATCCACTTCTTTGTCATCTTGGATGCCATACTTGAACCATGCTTCTTCTAGCTCAGGAAAATCATTTTCATCATAGTCGATATGTAGTTGTTCCTTTTGGATAGCAGGGGTAATGTTGCATACTTGATCTTCTTCATAAAACACCAAACATGCATTGTGGTTCTCATCAAGCAACAAAGGAACATAATTTTTATCAGATTGATACCCTTTTTCTCCCAAAAGAGTGGTGTTCTCACTATCACCATGCACATCAATAGTTCTATCCCCTTGATCTTCATGGTCATAACTGTCATAGAGAGGATTATTTTCAAAACTCATGAAATATGAAGTTGGATTCAGCTGGAGAAAATTTTTACACCCTTCAAACTCTTCATCTATACCCAAATCTAGGTCCCTTTTTTCCAGCTCTGGAACAATAGAAATTCTAACACCACTGCATGCTTCACAATTTAGGCTAGTTTCTTCAGTGTTGATCTTCAGAGTAGTATATTCATATAGTTTGAGACATAAAAAGGGGATATGTTGACATTTTTAAGATTCGAGGGGATTCAATTTTAGCTTCAAATTCCAAAAGGGGATATGTTGACATTTTTTAGGCATACCAACTCAAATACAAGTGACAAAATTCATTTACAAGGCCCAAATATGAAAACACTAATTGGAAATATTTTTTACAAATAAGGCATATTTTTCTTCCTAGATTATGAAAACTGCCAAGATGAGCTCAAAATAAGGAATCCAACCACTCATTATAAATATCTTGGTGGATATTATTCTTAGCAACAAAAGGTTTGAAAAATTGATGTTAGAAGGAAGATTTATAGATTCATTAAGGCCAAAAACCAAGGGGTCTTATCGACACTCATTTTAATTAAATTGTAATGATTTGTCATGGTTGCTCCAATGTTAATTTTGATCTCAATCTCACTCATGAATATTAGTGTTGGTTATGAGGCATGAAAATTTGAGTTTCATGTCTCAATTCAAAGGGTGAAGAGCCATGGACGTACTAGAGCTCGAACCACTCCCCATCCCCGTCGACGAGCTAGAAAAGTGTGTAAATGAACCAAACAGCCATGACAATTCCATTTTCAACTAATAAGATATATAATATACAAAAACCAATTGAGATATCATCTTGTGGATGAGTTATGGAGTTTTTCTCAAGTCTAGGAGTAGATGTTCATTGTGCATGCCAATTTGAGGAAGAGACTGTAAGATTTTGATAGCTATCTAAAATTATTCATTTCGTCTACTATCTAGGCTATCTTGGAGATAAATGCTTCCATTATATCCAATCTCTCAGTCTAGATAGCTAATTTTTTTTCTAATTTTTTCTAGCTCCTCCTTCAAGGAACTGTTTTGTACCTCAAGTTGTCTCTTTTTGTCAATGCACTACATTCTCATGATTTGGAATTTTTCCTACAAGTTATAAAGTTGTTGCTCCAAATCATTTTCATTGCTTTGTACTTACGCTTCCTTGCCGATATTGGCCTCTACTAGGATCTTCCATTCAAGGGATTCATCCCTTTCCTCCTCTATCTCATTTAAGTTGCATCACATGTCAAGGCAAGGTTTGTCAATGCAAGGCATGTCAAGGCAAGGCATGTCAATGCAAGGTAAGGTTTGTCAAGGCAAGGTATGTCAATGCAAGGCAAGGCATATTAGGGAAAGTCAAGGCAAGGAATGTCAAGGAAAGTCATGGCATGTCAATGCAAGCAGTGGAAAGGAAAGGCAAGGGAATGCATGGCAAGGTAAGGCATTGCAAGGCATGTCATGGTAAGGCATGACAATGCATGGCAAAGCATGGCATGTCAAGGAAAGGAATATTTTGTCAAGGCAAGGCATGTATTGTCAAGGAAATGCATGTCAAGACAAGGGAAGACATGTCAAGGCAAGGCATGGCTTTTCAAGTCAAGGCATGGCCAAGATAGGCATGGCATGTCAAGGAAAGGCATGTTAATGCAAGGCATGGCATGTCAAGGAAAGGCATGTCAATGAAAGACATGCCAATGCAAGGCATGGCATGACAAGGAAAGTCATGTCAATGCAAAGCAAGGTATGCCAAGGAAAGTCATGTTAATTCAAGGCAAGGCATGTCAGGGAAAGGCATGGCAAGGAAAGGCAAGGCAAGTCAAGAAATGTCAAGGAAAGGCATGCCAAAGAAAGGCAAGGCTTTTCAATTCAAAGCATGTCATGTCAAGGCAAGGCAAGACATGTCAAGGCAAGGCATGGCATGGCTTGTCAAGGCAAGACATGTCAAGGTAAGGAAATACATGTCAAGGCAAGGCATGGCTTGTCAAGGCAAGGCATGGAATGGCTTGTCAAGGAAAGGCATGTGAGTGAAAGGCGTGGAAAGGAAAGGCAAGGCAAGCAATGTCAAGGAAAGGCATGGCATGTCAAGGAAAGGCAAGGATTTTCAAGGCAAAGCATGGCATGTCAAGGCAAGGCAAGACATGTCAAGGCAAGTCATGGAAAGGCTAGGCATGGCATGTCAAGGCAAGGCATGTCATGTCAAGGCAAGGCATGGAATGGAATGTCAAGGCAAGGCATGCCAATGCAAGGCATGACATGTCAAGGCAATGCATGACATGTCAAGGAAAGGCTAATCATATAATTTTTTTATGGTCTTTACTAACGTTTATTAGAATTGTTGAATGTTTTACATCATTGGAATGGAATCTTAGTTGTAACTTATTTGATATTTTATTATCGTATGTGCACTTTGGTACGATGTAATATGATTATTGTTTCATTTCACATGTTGTAATATTAGATATACAACAAAGAAATTAACCATGTTTTTAAGCACACATAATTTGGTAACTATGTTTTAAAAAGATAGTTACCTAATTCGAAGAACCACTCTCTTCAACATGTACTTTCTTCAATAGTATAAAGGATGGTGACTGAATGGGCGATACTTTCTAGGAGGGAATCTTCAGACCTCCAAGTACTTTCTTCAATAGTCTAAAGCTACCCAAACGCATGTTTCTCAGACTTCACTCTCCACATTGAGATTCCTTGCCCTAAGTCCTTGCAATCTTAATTGAGGGAAACCCCCTTTAGTCAGAGGAAATATGGCTTGAAGTGAAAGAGGGTTGGTGAGGTGACAGGGGCATTCCCTCTAAGTTATGCATGATTGCACTTGAGCTTTGGAACTTTAGCTCAATAATTGCGAGTTTGTGTGATAACACACCCGAGACATATCCTATTGATCCTAAAACTCATTAGACAAGACCCCCTTTACCATTGGAAGTTATTCCTACTCCTCAAACAACCTTGCCTAAGACCGATGATATAGATTTAAATATTGATATGGCTAGTATCTTAGAAAAGGTTAATGTACCAACCCTCTCAGTATTGATATTGTATTTTTTTTTAAATACCTACAACACAGTCGCTATTGCAACATCTTGGAGTGTCTCTCCCATAAAAACCACGTCGAAGCTAATACCTATTAACATCGCTCTTGCCACGTCCTAGACGTCTCTCTTGCCACCTACAAGACATCTCTCTTGCCACCTCCAAGATGTCTCTCTTGCCACATCCAAGAGTGTCTCTCCCATATAAACCACGTCAAAGATGATACCTCTTAACATCGCTCTTTCCACCTCCAATACGTCTCTCTTGCCACCTCCAAGTTGTCTCTCTTTCCACCTCCAAGATGTCACTCTTTCCACCTCCAAGTCGTCGCTCTTGCCACCTTCAAGCCGTCTCTATTTCCACCTTCAAGAAGTTGCTCTTGCCACCTCCAAAACGTCTCTCTTGCCACGTCCAAGAGGTCTATCTTGCCACTTCCAAGCCTTCTCTCTTACCACGTCCCATACGTGGCAATAAAGACAAAATCTATGTCGTCGAAAAAGCGACGTCATGTGAAACGACGTTTGAGAGGGTTCGTTGTTTGTCATTCTCCCGACAATATAAAGTGGCAATTGCATCAAACGGGCCGTCAGAATTTGACCCAAATGCACTAGTGTTCATAATTCCCTATCTACATATGCCAGGTTACTCCATGATATATTCAAGTCTGTTGTCCAAATATTTTGATGGAAATTCTTAGAGCGAGTTTTGAAGTAGATGGCCTCTTTGCGATAAGATGATTCTTGCTATCAAACAAAGAGGTGTTGAGGGTACCATTTTGAGTTGCGGATAGAAAAATAACCGACCACAGGGTATTCACTCCATGAACATGTGACATAGCACATGTGTTCATGGGATATTAAAGAATATCGCTAATTTCACTAGATATTAATAAATACCTCCCAAAGTCCTTTTGTTGGAACCCCCTCCCAATACATCTTTCCAAATAAATAAAAATCCTATTTTTACTAGATACCCC
>JASDQU010215821.1:5367-17821 GCA_032191745.1 Picea mariana
TTCTACACATCCCAGGTATGGCCAGAAATTTGATTTCTGTAAGCAAAATGGAAGATGTTGGGGTAAGAACAATTTTTGAAAAGGGAACTTGCAGGATGGTTCGAGGAGCAATGGTGTTGATGAGGGGAGTTCGGTTTGGAACTCTGTATAAGCTGCTAGAAAGCACTATTAGTGATGGGTGTAATAGCTCCATTGTTCCTGATATTGAAGTTGAAGAAGAAAGAACTCCTACAGTCTCTGCAGAAAAGGCTATGTTGTGGCATCAAAGACTGGGGCATATCGGAGAGAAGGGTCTTCGACTACTACATGGTAAAGGTATGGTTGAAGGTATGTCTAATTGATCTCTGGATTTTGATTTCTGTGAACATTGTCTATATGGGAAGCAGAATCGGGTAAGATTCCCCTCTGGTGCAACAAGGGTAGAAGGAATTTTACAGCTAGTTCACAGTGATGTTTTTGGACCTGTGTCGGTCCCATCATTGGGAAAATCTATGTACTATGTCTCATTTATAGATGACTTCTCGAGGAAAACTTGGATATATTTCCTCATGAAGAAATTTGAAGTCTTTGACAGATTTAAAGAGTTTAAGGCTCTTGTTGAGAATCAAACAGAGAAACGAATTAAGGTGCTGAGGACAGATAATAGCGGAGAGTTCTGCGGGAATGAATTTAAAGAATTTTGTAAGAAGTGTGGTATATCAAGGAAGAAGACTACTCCATATACACCTCAACAGAAAGGAGTTGCAGAAAGGATGAACAGGACGTTGATGGAAAAAGAAAGGTGCATGCTCAGTGGTGCCAGGATAGGGAAAGAATTCTGGGTAGAGGCAGTGGGTACTGCATGTTATCTAGTCAACAAATCACCCTCATCAGTGTTGGGTGACAAGACTCCACAAGAGGTATGGACTAGTAAGGAACCTTCTCTCAGACATCTTAAGGTATTTGGCTGCAATGCATATGTTCATGTTCCATAGGAAAATAGGAGTAAGATGGATAAGAAGGCTGAAGAATGTATCTTTATTGGATATAAAGATGGTCTCAAAGGTTATAAGCTTTGGAACCTATAAACTAAGAAGGTAGTGTATAGCCGAGATGTGGTATTTAGAGAAATGAAGGATGTTGTTAAACAGGAAGTCCTACCAAGTAAGGAAGAACCAGAGAAGATAGATTTTGATTTAAAGGATGATGAAGCAAACTCTATAGAAGAAAATGAATCAGAAGAAGAAGATCCTCATACTCCAGTATTGAGGAGATCGGATCGAGAAAAAAGGATACCAGAAAGGTATAGTCCATATGATTTTCATTTAAATTTTGCTTTGTCTATTACTGATGATGATCCTAGAACTGTCAGGGAGGCAGTGGATTCAGAGGATGGAAATCTATGGAAAAGGGCCATGGAAGAAGAAATGGCATCTTTGGATAAGAATGAGGCTTGGGATCTAGTAGAGTTGCCAACTGGATGAAATCTCATTGGCAATAAATGGGTATTTAAAAAGAAGTTGAATGCAGAAGGAAAAATGGAGAAATACAAAGATCGATTAGTAGCAAAGGGTTATTCCCAGGTTGAGGGAATTGATTTTGGTGATATTTTTTCTCCTGTTGACAAGTTAAACTCTATAAGACTTCTGTTATATGTTGCTACTACATTTTATTTTGAAATATAACAGATGGATGTGAAGACAACATTCCTGCATGGGGATCTGGAAGAATAAATCTTTATGAAGCAACCAGAAGGTTATGCTATGAAAGGAAAGAAGGAGCTAGTATGCAAGCTGAAAAAGTCCCTGTATGGTTTAAAACAATCACCAAGGATGTGGTATCAAAAATTTGATACTTATATGTTGGGACTTGGCTTCACAAGAAGCAAAGAGTATCACTATGTGTATTCTAAATTAATTGGTGATCATTTGATTTATTTGGTCTTGTATGTGGATGACATGTTGCTGATAGGAAAAAACAAGGAGATTATCCAGGATGTGAAAACTCAGTTGTCCTCTAAATTCAACATGAAGGATCTTGGTGCTTCAAATTTCATTTTGGGCATGGAAATTAAAAGAGATCGAAAAAGGAAGAAACTTTGGTTAAATTAGAGAAAATATGTCGAGACANATAGGAAAAAACAAGGAGATTATCCAGGATGTGAAAACTCAGTTGTCCTCTAAATTCAACATGAAGGATCTTGGTGCTTCAAATTTCATTTTGGGCATGGAAATTAAAAGAGATTGAAAAGGGAGGAAACTCTGGTTGAATCAGAGAAAATATGTTGAGACGATATTGCAGAGGTTTAATATGCAAGAATGCAAATCGGTTAAGGTTCCTATTCTTGTTGGTGTAAAGTTATCTGTGGATCAGTGTCCCAAGACACATGAAGAAGAGGAGGACATGTCTCATGTTCCATATGAGAGTGCAGTTGGCATTTTGATGTATGCAATGGTCTGTAATAGACCAGACATTGCACATGCAGTGGGAGTTTTGAGCAGGTATATGTCAAAACCGGGGAAGGAGCATTGGACATCAGTAAAAAGGGTTTTCAAGTATTTGCATGGCACTGCTAGCTATGGATTGTGCTACGAATGAAGACCAGGATTGGACAGAGTGGTCAATATACATGGCTTTGTGGATGCAGACTGGGCTGGAGATTTGGATCGTAGGAGATCTACAAGTGGGTATGTGTTTAACCTGTTTGGAGGAGCAATAAGTTGGATGCGAAAAAGACAGGTTGTAGTGGCACTTTCAACTACATAATCTGAATACATGGCAGCCACTCATGCAAGTAAGGAAGTAGTATGGTTATAAAGATTGTGTTCAGGTATTGGGTTGGTACAAGAAGTTGTAAGGATAGAGTGTGACAGTCAGAGTGCAATTTTCTTGGAAAAGAACCCTTCTTATCATTCAAAGACAAAGCACATTCATGTTCAATATCACTTTGTAAGAGACATGATTGAAGAAAAGAAAGTATCACTGATGAAGGTGGACACTTTGAAGAATGTTGTAGATTCATTAACAAAATATGTGAGCACTGAGAAGTTCTCTTGGTGTAGAGGATCCATGGGCATTCCTGCCCTGGATTTTTGACTATGTAACCCCCTGTGTGCAAAGAAAACAACAAGTGGGAGAATGTTGGGTATGTGTTATATTCTTTGCATGAGTAGTAGTGTCTGAGTGTCTGCACCAGGTGCACAGGGGCGGTGCAGGGGTTCGGGGGTAGCACCCCCAAATTTTTTTTTTCGTTATGACATATTTCCGGGACGACATATTTCTGGGACGACATATTACCGGGACGACATATTTTCGGGACCACATGATATTAGGTGGTTTTTTGGCACATGGTTTTTTTCCGATGGTTTTCTATTTCCGGTTAAGGAATTAGTGTTTTGGACTAATCCAGGTCATTGGGTTAGGGTTTTGGATGCCGCTAGCTCCTATATGTATATTGTATTGTAAACAATGTAACACAATGTATGAATATAATATATGTTGGTTTTCCCAGTTTGGGTTTCCAGGTGAAAAATATCTGTGTAATGTTTGTATTTGCCATTGTATCTTTTTTGTTCTTTTCTGAATATTAGTTTGCAATAGGTATTGTACAAGGTTAGAATTTACAACAAACAGATAGTAAAATCTATCTATATCCTGTATCTACAAAATACAAGTGACAATAAAATGCATAAACATACACAGACAATTCATGGGCAAGAAAAATTGCTCTTTGTATTAATCTCCAAATGTCTATAGAAAATGTGTTTTTACAAAAACTAGACTACTACAAAGTCTCAGTTCTCTCCCTCGAGATCTCTCTACCTGAGAATTCTCCTATTCTCCCTCTCTACTCTACTCCTCGAGAGACTCATTACAAAAGAGGGCTCTCTTGAGCTTATCCTCATCCACCACCTCTATGCTATCGCTATCTCAGAGCGGCTCCTACTCCTACGGCTACATTACACAAAAGTGAGTCGCAGACCTGACTGATCTGGACTTAGATGTAGGTAACCATTAAAGAAAACCTCAACCACTACCTGTACAAAGGAATGATTTGGTCTCTATCATCCTTACAACATTAAATTCAAATTCAAATTTTGAAAAATGAGATGGATGTGCCTCTCCCTTTCATGAATGCACGCTAGATGTGTTGGCTGGTTGGTGCTTATGCTGAGTTGGAGTGATGCTTCTACATCATACTCCTCAGTTGGAAAAATCACGAGCTCCTGCTCATGATCTCCTCTTCTCCAGTGTTGACATCCACCTGGATCCCAAAATTTCCCTTGGAGATGTCCTTAGGCTCCTCTCCAACTATGTTTTTGTTGTTGTTGTTTCTTCTTATTCCCTTCCTCTCTTGCAGGCTCCTTGTTGTTCAACTTCCTCCTACTAACTACTTCTTGTGCTGACCTCAACATCAACCTCCTGATCTTCTCAATCACCCTATCCATTTTCTCCAGTGGTTGGCTCTCCTTATGCAGTCTTCTTTGTTGCACTTCTATCTCCTAAATGGGTAGATTTGCTCGTTCTCCCCTGCTATCTTTATCTCTCTTTGTGTCACTAAGTGGCCACTCTGCCGCAGACTCTAGCTCTGCAGTCTCCTCACTGAACTGTTGCTCAGCTTCTTCCTATGGTAGTTCTATTGCTACCATTTCTCCTACTGGCATACTTCCAACTTCTTCCATCTTGGCTTGTTGAATGTGCAAACTTTTCACCATCACCCTCTTCTCTAGGGCTTCCAATTATTCATACAAATCAGAAAAATCCATACTATATGCTTCCCCTTCTTCTTCTGCAGCTTCCAATACTACAATGATTTTCTGTCCAACTTCCTGGCTGAAAATTTTGAGCCATTTTTTTGAATGCTCATCTTCTTCTTCTTGGGAAAAGGTCAGTGTCTGCTCCATTTCTTCCTCCATGATAGTTTTTGCTAGCTATCCTCCTACTATTGTTGCATCTGCAACACATGCTCTGGCCTCAACTGGGTTGCTTGGTAGGAACATCTCTATTCCTCCAATGATCAAAATTCTCTTATGATTCTTTCCTGTCAACACTCCTTGTTGATCTGAACTCTCCTCTAAGTTCATAAGACTTTTAGATAGTCTCATCTCTTTCCCCTTTCCCACCTAGAAATTTGGGAATTTTTTGCTACCCACCTGGCAGTCTATGAGATCATCTGATCCCATCTCATTGCCCACTTGGCAATCTGAATTTTCACCACTGCCCCCTTGGAAGTATGCGAGACCTTCCATTGATCTCTTTCCATTGCCCACCTGGTGACATGAAAGTTCACCTCTGCCCACCTGGCAGTTTATGATATCCTATGTTAATCTCATATCATTGCCCACCTAGAAATATGAATTTCCATGGATGTCCTCTTGACATTGTTGAGATACTCCAATGATCTCATTTCATTGCCCACCTGGCAATTCGAAAATTCATCCCTGCCCTCTTGGCAGTTTATGAGATCTAAAACTTATCCCTCTTCCTCATCACTGAGGGTTTCTCCAACTTCTGGCTCATATATGCAAACCAACTCTGTGTCACTGAGGCTTTTAGCATACCTCAACCACATTTTCAATAGCCTTTGTTTTCTTTTAGCCAACAATTCCTTGACTGGCCACTTCACCCTCTTCTTTATGGGCCACTCATACACCCAACGTGCTTCTACATTCTGTTGCATTATTAATGCAATCTGCTCCATTCTCGCTCTTATCTCAATGAGTTCCTTGTCAATCTCTTCCTTGGTTTTCTACTGGTGGTCTCCTCTTCGACCATGCTCATGACCTTCAGTAGCCATATCTACCTTCTGTTTTCCCTCCTAGCAAACTTATGGATCACTCTATGCCTGAGAACATCTCCATGTCCTCCTACAGCTCGCCTGGGTATTTATTGACTGTTGCACACCTACAAACAATCACCACAGAGCTTTAACACCCTGCTTTTCTCACCTGTTGTATAGAGATGAATCTCTACTTTACTCATCTGTTGTCTCCTTCGCCTGAAGTCTACAGACAAAAATATCATCACTGATACCACTTGATGGTGTGTATCAAAGTATTTTATTTATCTACTCTTCCTCCCTCTACCTGCAGTCTACAGACAAAAAGTCACTCTGATACCACATGATGCAGACCCCCTACCTCAGCAAGGTCCACTGACCTCCTAGTCTCTGGATTGATCTTCTTCTGAGCTGAAATGGCTCTTCGGGCTCTTTCTAGAACCCTTTGAATGAATCCATAGGTCCTCTTTCCCCTTTGCGCAGGTCCTGCAAAAACCCATGACTACTCTGCGCACTCTGGGCGCAAATTCAAAATAGTGTCAGCGATAGCCCTCAGGCTACGCTGCACCTCCATGCGACCACCTCTTGTGACCATATGCTAAATCCATAGGGTGATTTTCACATTTCGCGATTTCGGTGATCCTGATGTCGAGTCTCTTGACTCTTCAATCCCCGAATGTTGAAATGGGGCTCAACGGTGACTAAACCCTGCCCAAATCTTGGTCCATGTGACTGCTTCCTTCGTGACCATAGCCCTACTCCAAAGAAACGTCGCATTTCGTGACTTTGGGGTTTTCAACGCAAAGTACCCCAGCTCCTTGTCCTTGGAATTTCCAAAATGTCAAACCCAAAAAGGACTAGCGAGTGACCTGACGTAAGTTCCCTGACTCCAGAACTCTGACCACTCCTTTGACTTCCACCACACATATCCTTTGACTGATACTAGGGACCCACCTTTCAACATTTCTCTCTTCGTGATTTCAGGAGTTGTGTTGACCATACAACTCTACCTCTTGAGTCCCGAAACCCCGAAAACTGAAATGTCAAAGAAGGTTGACTCCTCCAACGCATAGAGCACATACCACCTATTACCCACTAATTTTGGATTTTTGAGACTCGAGCGAACAACCAACAATCGTTCTTCTTCCCTTATGATTTCCCGAATTCTGAAATTTCTCCTTTGACAAGATCAATGGTTGTGA
This sequence comes from Picea mariana, assembly GCA_032191745.1. Lineage (NCBI taxonomy): Eukaryota > Viridiplantae > Streptophyta > Pinopsida > Pinales > Pinaceae > Picea > Picea mariana. The sequence goes on from JASDQU010215821.1 coordinate 12,328, forward strand.
GCCTACCTCAATCCAATGGCTTACATTATTTTCAGGATTTCACGAACCAGGAGCTTGAAACTCTCGACTCCAGAATCACATCCCCCTCTATTTCTCGAATTCTAAATTCGTGAAATCTGTGTGCAATATCAACGGCTTCTGTTGATTCCCATCCAACAGTCGCTACTCGTCTTGAGCTTATGAATGCTAAAAGACACTTAGCCTTAACTTCCTCGCTAGTTAGCTAGATCCAGTGGGTCATGGTATTTCAACACTTCTTCCTGGAAGCACTCCACCGTCCGATTCTACCCTTGTTAATCTCTTTCACGATTCGAGATTCAGAGTGACTAAGAATTTTGTCCTGCACTCCAAACCTATGAACCCCGAATTCTTGAAATTATCTATTGGCTCAACTGACCACGATCAAAGGTTCACGTTGATTCTTTATATCAGGGTTGTGGGTTCGTCCCACTCCTAACCACCTTACAACTCCATTGGATCATATGGTCCTCGTGATTTTGTGAGTTATCCAGAGAGAATTTTGACCGTCCGCATCTCCTTCTTAAGGAATTTTGACCAATGACTTGGAATCCTCCTTCTGCGCTTACGATTGCTTCTTGACTTGGAATCTTTTTAGAGTTTTGAAGGCCTCATCTTTCGAAGCTTCCTTTTGCGAGCCTATTTCCTTTGGGTCTGGTCTGCATTATGTTGGTCACTATAATTGCTTATTTAACTAAACAATCAAGTGCTACATAAATTGTCAACCCAGGGAAGTCTGTTTATTTCAAAGGTAATCACACACTGTATATCCTCAATCTCAAAAGCAATCTAGAGTTGTAGTAAAAATACATTAATCACACCTTGCCTTGAACAAACTAAAGTTCTAACTTGAATTACAGGAAAGCAACCTACCTATTGCAGAGTTCAAAGTTTAAAGAAATAATTATCCAAAGAATCCTGGATTACATTAAGAAATAACAACCTAGGAAGGAAATCTTTCAGGATACTACAAAAGGAAAGACCAACTATTATGTAATAGAGAACATGACCCTATTCCCCAAGCAGGAATCTTCAGCACTTGTTTCCGATCATCACACTTTCACGAACTCATTATCAATTGAAATAATTGACACACGTTGAAGGCTAACTATCTCTTAACAGAGAACATGACCCTATTCCCTAAGCAGGAATCTTCAACACCTGTCCCTGATTATCACACTTTCATAAATTCACCAAACAGGATTTCTAACTAGAATGATTAAGATTTACCCAAGCATGAATTATATGAAAACAATGTAACAACCAGAAAAGCAGAGTTTCAGCAAAACAGAGTTCAGTAAAGTAGTGTTTAAGCAAAACAGAATTTAATCAAGGCATGAACAGAAATAACACTAACACACTACAAAGCTAATGGGTGAATCTTTTGAAGAAGGTGGTCCATCCCTTCTCACAAGATTCCCCTGAAACGAAAGGAACTAGAAAGAATGTTGAGAACAATCTTTTATTCATCTGTCAACTTTATCATGTTACAATGTATGAAGTAAACACGTCCTTCTCTGTAAATCCTTTCTTAGCAAAAAAAAAAGATCCTCTCTAATGATGATTTCCTCTTATTTAAAGAGGAGAATCCTCTCGATACAATTTGATCATCAAATTATATGTGTATATCTAAATCCTATTCTTAGTCAGATCTATTCTCTATACTGGAATAGGATATCCTGGTCTCCCGTAACAAAATCCTATTACAATAGTTGAAAAGGTGTTGAGTGAGGTGTTGCTGTTGTGGCTGGAGTAACAACTTCTTTATTTATCTTCTTGTTACTGTTGTTGTATGTTGTTTCAGCATCGTAAATCGTGGGTTGTTTTAGCAATGGGATTTGCATTCTGACTGTTTCAGCAATGTGGTCTCACGTAGCAATGATGGTTAATTCTGGCTCAAGGTGCGTCCATTGTGGACAGTGTAACAACTTTGTGTGAATTGATGTTTCAGCATCGTAGACCACAGAGAGTGTAACAACTTCTTCTTGTATGAGTTGTTTTTTCAGCATCGTAGACCACAGAGAGTGTAACAACTTCTTCTATGTGAGTTGTTGTTTCAACATCGTAGACCACATACTGTTTCAGCCACGAGATTTGCGTGCTTTGACTGTTTCAGCAACAGGCCTTTAAACAACAATGCTAATCTGCAGTTCGAACTGTTTCAACACTTATATATTTCTTATCAACGGTTAAGTATGAGAGTAATGTAAAATTATATGCAAAATAGATTAAACATATAGCAAAGAGAAGAGACGTTATATACCTTTGGAGAGATAGGGTGAGGTGATAATGTGAGTTTAAATGTGAGTGGAAAAAGGATGTAATGGTAGCAAAAACTGTGAGAAAAAAGGTACATTATAGGGTTCTAACATCCCCCCAACTTAAAAGGTTGCATGTCCTCAGGCAACTTCAATCTGAATAAGAATCTGGATACCGACTCTGAGTGTGCAAGTTACTTAAGAAGTAGTTGTGGAAAGTGTTGTTTGTTGGAGCTCTGAATCCTTGAACGCGTTGCATCCTTTGCCAAGCTATTGTTTCGGCCTTCTTGGGAAACTTATGATGAACTTGATATTTGTCTGTTGGCATCCACAGAATAGGGAAATGAAACTGATAACCTATCCATCTTTCAGCACATTGCTGAACACATTTGATGTAGCTAGGTACCCTATAAATTGCTGTCTCAATATTAGTGGGGCTAAAGGGATTGTATTCCTGTCTTTTCCCAGCAGATTGTTGCCAAAACATGTTATTTTCTTGTAGGGAAATAATCTCTATGGATTTAATGAACTGTTGACAATCATGAAGCACTGTTGTCTATAGTTGCGGAATGTGTTGAGTCATCCCTGGTTTCTTCAAAAACTGATAATACTCTGTAACAAAGGTGGCAACATTTTCTGGTTTTGGCCGTATCCAGAGAAGGCGGTTATCCTCGTTATGCTTGGTAGCTAGGAATTCATCCTGCCATATAATCTGATTGTTAAGGAAGGAGGTGAGTGCCCGAATCTATATGTCACCGACAAGAGGGTTAAGGTTAAGCTGTCGGTTCTCAGGGATGGCCTCATTATGAAAATATACCTCACAGAGGAGGTGCTGATCCATAGTAGAGGCTTCTGCAAAGGTTTTAACAAAATCTGTTGGATTTAACACTACATGCGGTCTGCCTTCTTTGATTGATTTAATATGAAAAAATGTAAGTCGTTCCATGAGGAACAGAGAGTAATTGCAGGATGGTTTCCTTGCAGCCAACAACTTTTGTGCTAAGTCAAACGTCAGGAGAAATTTGCCTTTTAGCTCTTTATTCTGTTTCTTATGGGCACGGGATTCCTGGCGTGTTTTCTCCAAAGCTTCCCAGTTTGAATAGATATGGTTTAGCTAGAGTAGTCTATGTTCCTGCAGGCTTTTTCTCTATGTAACAGCAGACTCTTTTTTCCATTTATCCATTATTGCCTTCTCATCCCATGGTTGAATTTGTGTTTCAACATTACAAGTGGTAGGCTGAGGTAGGGTCTGAGTGGCTTGTTCCACAAAGGTGTGGGTATTTATCTGGCTAGGAGGGGTAGATTCATCAATAGGCAATGTTTGTATAGATTTATTAACAAAAACAGGGGCTTCATATTTGACAATTGTTGTAGGCCAGGGTTTAGTTTTAATTTTGGAAGGTCCTGCTGGTTCTTGTGTAAGAACAGGGTTTTCTTCTTTGACTGCAAAAGTCGTAAGTGCAGGGGAAGCTCCTGGCATTGGAATTTGAATTACTTTGTTTCTTGCTTGATAATAGATGTCCCCACATTGACTGCACATATACTCTCTACACAGATTCTCTATTGTATTTTCCTCTGTCATGGTGGCTATGCAAGCTAGGGTGTACAATTTAAGTTCCTTCTCGTAGGCTTCCTTTACCATGACTAACTCTTGCTTGTAGGCTTCTAGTTAAGACCTCAAGAACTCATTTTCTTTTAAGACAGAGGCCATTGTTGGTTCTGGAAGAGGGGTGACTAGTTCTTGTGTAACAGTCATAGCCGCACTAGCTGGTTCTTTTAGGGTAGCTACAGGATCGGTAGTTGATTCTTGTATTTTATCTTCTTGATGTAGAGAAAGTAATGTTGCAGCACACTGGGCATCTGATTCCTCTATCTTGGTAACAATATCAGCAGCTGGTTCTTGTGTTTCAACTGTATATGGTTCTTGTGTAACAGCTATAGCTGGTTCTTGTGTTTCATCTACTAAATGAGTAGCTAGTTCTTGTGTTTCATCTACTGAATGCGTAGCTGGTTCTTGGGTTTCAGCTACTGAATGAGTAGTTGGTTCTTGTGTTTTAGCTACTTGATGAGTAGTTGGTTCTTATGTTTCATCTACATGATGAGTAGTTGGTTCTTGTGTTTCATCTACTTGATGAGTAGTTGGTTCTTGTGTTTCAGCTAATTGATTTGAAAAGGATGATGTCACAACACACTGGGCCTCTGGTTCTTGTGTTTCAGTGCCCGTGGGTGGAATAGGTAAAAATTCTGGAATTTGGGAGGTTGGAGGTGTATGGGGTTTTAACCGGATGGGTTGGGGATTTAAGGTAGTGGCAGTAGTGGTTGTTCTTGTTGAGGCCCTTGTTCGTTTTCTTTGTAAAAAGGGTGGAAAGAAAGGAATTTTATTTTGTTTGCATGGCGGTTTTTCCTCAGTGATCGGATAAGGAGAGTTGTTTGGTTCAGAATCATCGCTAAGGATATGAATGGTAGGAGTGGATGATTCTGGTAAGATGTGGGGCGGGCTTGGTATGGTAGGAAGGTTAATTGGATGAATTGGATCTGTAGGCGGACTGTTAGGTGCTTCTGGAGGGTCTGGAGGGTTTTGTGGTTGTTGTTCCTGAAGATTTTTAGGATATTCAACAGCTTCTTGGGGGTTTATGGGTGGGTTGTTTGGGGGAGGGTTTTGTTGGGAAAAACCCTTTTGAATAAGTAGTTGAGTGAGACGGTGATGGGTGAGGGAAAGGGTGGGATTTTTAGCCTTTTTATAGTAGTGCGACATATTTTTAAGACATCCGAGAAGATAATAAGGAATGTTCACCAATCTAGCATGTCGTAAATGAGACAACATGACAAAATTGTACTGGTAGACTACCTGGTATCGGCCTTCACAAGTGAGGTAGTGCTTGAAAAACTCTGTAACTTTCAGCCATGGAGGCGACAATGAGCTAAGTTGGACACCCTAGCCTTTAGGTTCAATTTGTTCCCCTGGTAAGAGGAAATCCTGTTGGGCATTAAGGATGATATGTTTTAGGATGAACCAACAAATTCCATTGGCAGGAAGACCCGAAACCTGTGCTATATCCTCCTCTGTAACTGGAATCCAAACCCCTTGAACAATGGAATGATCTTCCTAGAGATTTCGAGCAAATTGAAGAACCTATTGTTGATCAAATCCCTGTAGCCTTTGAAAATAACCTAGCCATCTTGCTTGCAGAAAAATTTGATAGAATTCTGGATAGAGT
>JASDQU010215824.1:0-18275 GCA_032191745.1 Picea mariana
ATATTCAATTTCTATTTAAATCCGTACATACACAAATACCACAAAGAATAGATAGAACAAATAACAGTCTAAATACACTCTTTATTACCATAGAAATATAGTGATGAATTCAAAGTATCTTACAAAAGAAACCTTTGTATTCAATTGATCAATGTTCAAATATTATAGTTGGATCACCATAGACCAAAGACCCCACAATCTATTGTATCATAAACAGATTTCTAAGAAGTATACATAGAATCTATATCTAACCAAAGTAATGTGCACATAGATCAAAACTCGAATAGCTTTCGAGGTAAGATGCTTCCTTCATCCGATTACACCAACTTGCGCAACCTGCAAAAGAAGTAAACGATGGTTTAGTAACTTGCTATCATTTTAATTCTATAAAAATCAAACAATAGAATAATCCTAGGAGAAAACTTAGCTTGAGTCCCGATGAAAATCCAAATCGCCTTTATTCCTTATGCGACAATCTGCCCATGATCTAGGAGGAGGAGGAGTGGACCTAGAACTGACTCATGGGTACTGTCACAAAATAGAAAGGGCCCATCATTAATTTCATATATCCATGCATAGAAACTTTCACTTCTAAAACAAAGAAAGCGATAGTAAGTTATTATCATCGAAATAGACTGTGCATAGATTAATCAAACAGAAAGAACATAATAGCAATATCCAAACCATGTACATAGGAACAAATAAATGAAAGAGTCGAATGTGGCAAGGTCAATGATTTAATAAGAACTACCATTCTTAATTCCCGAAATCGCACAGTGGAATTTGCAATTTGGGGTAACAATCACAGTGAGGAATTATTACATTTAAAAGCATTCATGGACGTGCACAATATGTGACCTGAGTATAATAACAAAAAATGAATCATTAAAATTAAATATCATTTCAGAAAGGTAAATTATGCAAGTTTGAGCGCATATAAAATTACAGTAAGAACCCAATACATAGGTTAGAACCTAACTGTGAAAAATGTGTTCGAACCCTACATTTTCATTCTATATACATACAACAGATGAGGCAACAAATGGTTACATGCTTAGGAATGGCAGTTAGTAATAAGGGTACTCTCTCTTTTATTACTGCAGAGTGGTCAACATAGGAAAACCCTTTCATAAATGACTTAAATTAATAAATGTATCATACAAGAGATCAAGCGAAAGAGGCTCCCAAGGTTTCCACGAGACAAACCCCAATTCTTCTTGGCAGAGGAATTTTTTTACAACCAGAGGATACACACATATGTTGTTTCAAATGAATAAGATCCTATTAATTTTCCATATATTTATACAGAATGCAAATTACGAAATTTCCTATAGAGTGTTAATATTTCCATATATATACACGGAATGTAAATTACAAAATTCCTATGGATTTTTAACAACAAACAAGTATGAATAACATCAACCAACATAGTAGGTGTTGATATTTTGGCTGACTTCCAGAGTGCAATAATTCTAGTGATATGAATGGTGCATAAAAGAAAACCAGGGAAAATCATAGGGTTTAGCTTATATTAACGCTTCGGACCATGATCAAACTAAGAAGGGACCACAAACAAGTATAATATTGAAGACTAACAACCAATCGAGAGGAAAACATAATAACCATGAAACCAAGTGTTAAATCTAAAGGGGTTTCACCTATAAATGGAAACATAAACACAGTATAATCCCGGGAGAAAACGAAAAATGAGGCACAACTGTCATACATTGTCTAATGTCAAACAAAGAAATCAACATGAGGTCTATACGTTGAACCTCTTGACTAATTACTTGGAACCTCTCAATTTATTTTACATTGCACCAGATAGAGAAGACATTGCGGAATATGTCTCACAAAAAACATAAGAGACATAATGTTACTCACCCTTGCACATAAAGAACCCCATATGTGCGTGCCTCCTTCCATCGATCACTAGATCTGAGCTTACCAAACTCACCAGTCATATACAACGTAGAGGCCAATTTTTCGTATACAGAGCAGAGGCAAATTTTGCATATAGCGCAGAGGAACATTTCTTGTTATAGGACTAAAGGGGAAACTACAAAGACAAATTTCTACTTCGAGGCCCTTGCTAGAAGAGTAAAAGTGGCCGATACACACCCATTACCTCTACCATGTGAAGTAGAGGAAATGGCAAGCCTGCACTAGGCATTTTCACCTAAGTGTCAGTTTGGAAGGTACGGGACCAACTTCACCATTAATGGACTAGGCCAGGAGTAAATGGCTACAGACCATCATGAAGTAAGATCAGACCCAACTTTCCATCCACCATAAAATGGTTTTCAAACCACTTAATTGCTTAGTTATGTTTTATCCTAGCGTTAACTGTAAAACGATGAAACTTTGTTAATAGTCGAGTAGGGTTACTAATTTTTTAGTATAGGTATATCGTTCTCACCTCTTGTTTAAATATTTCGCTACACTGCTAAAGTCAGATGTTGTTATGGATAGTCTATACGATAAATTATATATTCTTATGGTATCTATATGATAGTCTATATGATAAACAATATAATGTTATGGATGGTCTATGTGATAGTGTATAGTCTATAGTCTATATTGTTTATCGGAGCTAGAAGATTATGTAGAAGTGGACAATATATGATTAATTATAGTCTATTACGCGATCTAATGTGGATATCATGTCTAAGCATAAACTTAGTGTATTTTCTAAGGGCTATGATGATCATGGTCACCAACTCTTTAATACAAATAAGTGCATGATTCATAATCCAATAATGACGCTATAATGAAATATAACAGTAAGAGACAAGTGGAGTTTAAATATCCTTCAGCCTTAAGAGGGATAATGACAAAGAAGTAAAACTTCTATGCATACATTAAAGGAATAAGATATATATAATGGATTATCTCTGTGTCACAAAACAATGTTTTTGATTCAAGGGACTTTAATGCCCCCTAACAAATTTTTTTCTTAAGGGAAATTTGGGGTACATTACATATGGTATTAGAGATGAAGGTTACAACACTTGGACCTCGGGGAAAGACCAAAATTATTTTCAATTCTTTTATTTATGTTGAATAAAAACTAACAAATATGTTTACTATTACAAACAAAAAAATTGTTTTGTAGTTCTGAAGAATCGGGGCATAACAACGAAGGATGTTCAAATCAAATCAAATCAAATCAAATCAAGAGCTTCCTAAAGAACCAGGGCATAACACCGAAATAACTTGAGCTACCCAAATTTTGGAAATAATGAAGAACCTCATCGTGGAATTACAAGTGTTTAAAGAAGATAATGAAAAGTTGAAAAAGGAATAGGAAGACCGGTTAGAAATAAATGAAATGATGCTACGCAGCATATTAACCAAGAGGAGCCCAAAGAACAATGAACAAGAGGAAGAAGTCAACAAAGGGTCCTCTAAAAAATTTGGTCATGAAACATAAAATGAGAATAGTTCTTTCGAAAACACACACATGACAGGAAACAAGACAACTACAGAAAGAAAAAGAAAACAAGTAGATCACCTGGAAGGTGAATTCAAGAAAATAAAACCATCCACCTTCAATGGAGAATCAAGGAAGGGTGAAGAGGATGAAGCATGGATACTTGATATAAAGAAATACTTCCAGATTTACAACTAATCTAGTAATATGAAAGTCAGAATGGCCATTTACAACTTGAAGGGAAAAGCAAGTATCTGGTGGCAAGACCTGAAATTGGCTAAGGGATTGAAAGAGAAACAAATGGAATTGTTAGATTTTAAAAATATTTCAAGAAGAAATATTTGTCATAAATCTATTATGAAATAAAAACTAAGGAATTCTATGAACTAAGACTTGGACAAATGACCATGGACGATCTGATAAATAAATTTCTAGAACTATTGAGATTTGTACCATACATCAAAGAAGACAAACTAAAGATACAATGGTTCTTAAGTTGTCTACCATAGTTGTAAAAAGATAGAATTGAATTTGACAATCCCAAGTCTTTAAATGAAGTACTTAGAAACGCTCAGATGTGCTATGATCAGTAAAAATAGAGGGTTGAAATTCCCAAGGCATGGAAGGACAAGAAACGGGACAAAATGAATCAATGAAAGAAAGGCTTCCAACCATCTCCTTTCCATAATATGGACAAAAGTTTCCAAAAGAAGGACTATCATTCAAACACCCAGAGAACTCAAGGGGGAGGTAGGCTAGTTAACCTAGGAGTCAAGAAAGTTGGGGACAACCCCAGAGAACCATTGAAGTGTTGGGAGTGTGGAGAACCTCACTTGAGGAGAAATTATCCATGCTTAATCTCCACAGAAAGAACTTTAGTACATAACCTCGAAGAAGCTTCGACAATAGGAGATATGGGCAGAAGCATGCATACAATTAATGCAATTGTGGATGGTAGGAAAGCTTATCATCAATCCACTATCATGGAGGTTGAAGATAAAATTCATGATAACTACATTTCCATATTAATTGACCCAGGAGCTAGTATGAGTTATGTTGCTCTTTGTTTAGTTGAATTAAAGAATCTCAAGAAAGTAAAGCATGCTAATTATTGGTTATTACAGTTAGGAACAAGGACCGAGATAAATCTAATAAATTTTATTCCTGAATGTGAACTCAGCATAGACAGTCAAAGTACAAAGTTAGTTATGAACATTTTACCTTTGGGATCTTATGATTTAATCATTGAAATGGACTCGTTAGAGAAACATAAATTAATATTAAATTGTTACGAAAAGTCAATTATTTATAGAGACGAAAAAAAAAACATTTAGGACGATACAAAGGATTAGAAAACTAGTTTCAGTTAGTCAGATATCAACCATGCAGTTTAAGAAATGTATGAACAAAGGTTTCCAATTTTATGCTATTCAGGTAACTAATCTCTTAGAAAAGGAAAACAAACCCAGTCTAGAGGAATTTGCAGTCCTACATGGGTTTAGAGATGTATTTGTGAATGAAATACTAGAAATACCTCCAAGAAGAGAGATAGATTTCTTTATCGACCTACTACCTAGATCTACCCCGATATCTAAGGAACCTTATAGAATAAGTCTACCCGAATTAACAAAACTGAAAATTCAGTCGCAAGAACTGCTAGAAAAAGAATATATCAGACCAAGTGTCTCACCTTGGGGAGCACCAGTTCTATTCGTTAAAAAGAAAGATGGGACCTTGAGACTATCCATTGACTATCGAAAACTAAATATGATGACGATCAAGAATAAGTATCCTTTACCCATAATTAACAATCTGTTTGACCAATTTGGAGGAGAATGAGTTAGATTTAAGGTCTGGTTATCACCAAGTTAGAATAAAAGACAAAGACATAAATAAAACAACATTTAGAACATGTTACAGACACTATGATTTTTTCATAATTCCGTTCGGTCTTACTAATGCACCAACAACCTTTATGTGTTTGGTGAATAGTATATTTAGTCAATATCTGGATAAATTTGTGTTGGTGTTTATCGATGATATTTTAGTTTACTCAGAAATGAAAGAAGAACATGAAAAACATATGGAAATAGTATTTCACACCTTAAGGAAACATAAGTTGTATGCGAAGTTTGATAAGTGAGACTTCTACCAAAGAAATATACAGTACCTATGACACGTGATATCCGAAGATGGTATTGCATTCGATCTAGAAAATATAAAATCCATTATGGAATGGCCTATCCCTAAGGATGTAACAGACATCAGATCATTCATGGGAATTACTGGTTATTACCGAAGATTTATCGAAGGATTTTCTAAGATTGTGTATCCAATTACATCCTTATAGAAAAAGGGAATAAGATTTACTTGGTCTAAAAAATGTCAGAATAACTTTGATAAATTAAAAAGACTAAAACACCTATCCTAAGGGTAGTAGATCCCGATAAGGATTTTAGAGTTTGCATGGATGCAAGCAATGAAGGCTTGGGAGGTGTCCTAACACAATATGGACACATCATTTGTTACGAATCATGCAAACTAAAAGAACATGAATGAAATTACGTTACACATGATTTGGAATTAACAGTCGTAATTCATGCTCTAAAAATGTGGTGACATTATTTAATGGGGAGAAGGTTTCTGCTACAAACCGACAATAGTGGTGTAAATTTTTTATTCAGTCAACTAGATCTCAACGCAAGGCAAGCAAGATGGCTCGCTTTTTCCAGTGAATTTTATTTTGAAGTAAGACACATCAAAGGTAAAGAAAACAAAGATTCATATGCTCTAAGTCAGAGGACTAACGAACTTTATGAGATAAGTGTTAACAAAGAGAAAAATGACATCGAACAAAGAATAAAATATGCAAGCAGTAATGACGAAAAATACATCAAAACAATAACAAAATTGCAAGAAAATGCAGAAAAACTGAATAAAACAGATCTGATTTTAGATAAAAATGGACTGTTAAGGTTCAAAACCGGGCTGTATGTACCTAACTCTACTAATTTAAAATAAAAAATTCTTGACGAATTGCACAAAAGGCCATATTATGGTAAACCAGGATACTAGAAAATGATAACAGCCTTCAGAAAATTGTTTTATTGGCCTAACATGAAGAGTGAAATAGCTAAATATTTATATAAATGCTTAGAATGTCAACAGGTAAAGGTTGAACATCAACATCTAGCCAGTCTGCTACAACCTCTACCTATACTACGAGGTGGAAATGGAAATATCATGGCAACGAGGTGGAAATGGAAATATCATGGCAATGGCATGCCATGGAATGGCTTGGAAAGGCATGACAATAACATGGAAATGTCATGGGATGGCGTGGAAATGGTATGGGATGGCATAAATAGGTTTGTGGGATTGGTTATAGGAGGTTCCTTTGTCTCCTTGTGTGCTCTAACCCAAAAATTGGGTAGGAATGTGCAATAAACTCTCATAGATAGTGAAGCAAAAAGAATAATGATTTCAAGTCTCCCTAGAGGAATTTGGTAGCATAGCATTACTTTCTATGGTGTCTCATGAAATGTAACCTCAAAACCTTTAGTTGTAAGTGGAATATGATACCCATTCTAAAATCTAGTTTCCAAGTGAACTCTCTCATTCTATTGATTAAAATCAATAAGTTTAGTAGACACCATAGAATACTGAACAAATATTATTAATATTATTAATAATTAATGGTTTAACAAAATTTACTTATACCCACTACTTAATATAAACAAACATGATTGCATTAATAGGTTTAACAACATATAGGGATAAACAAACATTCTATACTTAACGTACCAAAGGTAGTGGGGCACAAACCGCAAGAACAGCAAACATGGTCCTGAAGAAAGGCTGTGGAATTTTTGGAATCTTCGCAAGTGTTATAAAGACCATCTTCTCAAACTTAAAGTAAAGGCAACGGCTGCCATCAATGGTCAAACAGGAAATTGCTTCGTGGACGAATTCGTTCATGGCGTAGGATTCGCAGAGGTGTCAGTGGAGCCAATGATCTGTTCTCTTTATTGGTTGAAACAATGCTCTAGGTCCCGATTTTCCGGTGCCTATAGGATGACTTGGGTTACCTGAGCCATCGGGCTATTAAAAGACGGTGTGCAACCTTAATCTTTTCCGGTGCCTATAGGATGACTTGGGTTACCTGAGCCATCGGGCTATTAAAAGACGGTGTGCAACCTTAATCTAGTGGGAAGAGAAACAGCTTAGAGGTGGACGAAAGGAGCTTGCCGGTAGGCCGTGGTATGCACGGAACATGGCCAAACCACTTGATAATTAATCAACACGCTGAAAGAACTTGATAAACCCTAACTTGCGTGTGCGTAGAGGAAGAGAACACCTGGCCTGAATTTTTCTACTAATGATAAAGGAAAAACCATTCACGATTAGGTTTTGAGTATAATTTCATTTTTTTTTCTTACTATTATCAATAATATTTTTAGTTTATTAAATCTTTGCTATTTATTTAATATTTATTTTTAAAAAATCTTATATTTTAAAGTTTCATTTCTAAAATAGGGATGTTTATTTATATAATTATCCTTTAACTGGCTAGGTAGCATAAAGCAGTTAAGTTAAATAATCATCAAAGGAAGTTAAATATTCATCAAAGGAAAACACATTTAAATAATAGTACATATATTAGGCTTATTTGTTAAGTAATCCAAATAACTTAAGGTATACCTTCATTCCGTTGCCTTCTAACTTCTAAAAAAGGGACAGTGAAAAATACACATAGCATGCAGGGATATCAATATCCACCCAACTGATAGCCATGCATAGTGGCATCCATGCTCCATCCCCCCACCACTCTCTTCTTGTCTACATGGACATCAACATAATCTATCATGATCCATCCGGCAGACACCTAACAACCCCTCCAATTAGGTGTACAATTCAACTCGTATGCAAAGATCATTTTCTTATCTACTTCCATATTTCTTCATCCACGTATTGCACCTTCCTCGCATTAGCAATCCAAATGTACTAATCGTAGGGGCACATTTAAGGTCTGTATTCATGGGGGGTTCTATATTCACCATTGAAGAACATTTGGTAGGTTTCTGATTCAATTACAGTGGTGCAAAGACTTGTGTTGGAAAGCCAAAATTCCTTCTTCAAACCTAGTCCAATAGTGATCTCAAGACCGCATGTACCATCTGTCTTCTGAAATAGTGAACTATTGAATTAGGATCCACCACAGTACCATTTTCCTAACTCTCGGTCGATTCCATCAACATGTTGAGGGGTAAAGAAGGACAGATGATTGATATTCTCTAAAATACGACATCAACTTGTTTACTCAACCCATTTCATTCTATGCTGATCGGTTATGTCATTGGTTCTACCCTAGGGATTATGATTTGTTCTCTAATGGTTCTTCTCCTAGGATAGGTTAGGATGTTCTTATCTCTGAGTTCTGCGTTCTGCCACCTAATTTATTCTTTCTACTCAGAAATGATTTCAATGAACCAGAACCTCTAAGCAAATCTGTTACGTACTTTATTCCTTCTACTAAGAAATGATCACAATCTCAATTTAACTTTTTTTTTTAGTTTAATAAATGATAAAAATCTTAGTATTTTTAATAACATTTCATTTATTTGTATTCACTATAACAAATTAAAATAAAAGAAATTATTTTAAATTTGTTTTTAAGTATAAAATTTTATAATAAAAAAATATGTATGATTTTACAAACAATAATTTGATTACAAATTTATAGTTTTTTTATTAAAATATAAAAAAGAATTTAAGCCATATAGTTTTGTGGACTTTCATTAACAAATTTGGAATTTAAATGTTATTTAAAGTATAAATTTATTATTGATATATTATTTAGTTTTATATATTATTTAGTTTTTCTTTTTTATGTTTAGAATGTTTTTTATACAATTTTGATTTAACTTGATTTTATGTATATTTTTCATTTTTATTTTTGTTCAATCCACATTTATCATCCCGATTTTATATTTGTTCAATGCATCTATGACATACCAATTTTAATATTTTATAACATTTTCATTATTTGAATTTGAAATGTTTATGTTTTCACATATTTTTTTTCTACTAATATGGATTAAATTTAATCCTATGTAAATATAGTTATTGAATTACAAATTAAATTTAATCCTATGTAAATATAGTTATTGAATTACAAAATAACAATGATAAACATTAAAGCTAAGCTGAATTAAAATAGGTATGGTTAATATTGTTCATTTTGTACACATGGTGCATGGGATTCACCCTCATATATGACACCTCAATACTCTTAGAAAAATATGATTCCAACCATTGACTTGCTAAGAAAGGAATTCAGACTTATATTGAGAAAACAATAAAAAAAAATTGAAAAAAATACTTGGAATGGAGAGACTTTTGAATAAAAAAAAATGAAGAAAATACTTGGAATAGAGAGACTTTTGAATAAAACTCATTTGATACTTAATGATGACCATTGAACTATATAATGGATTTTAGAGTTGCTTACAAATATAATTTTTTTTTGAGTTTTTGAAAAAAACATAATATTTAATGAAAAAATAGATAGTCACTTTAAATGTTAATATGTGATATGTTAAATATGTTCAAAATGATGGTGGTTATAATTTTAATGTTATGTGTAATAACATGCAATATTATTATATTGTTCATTTATAATATTTTATAAAACTATTTTATTTTAAATTTCATATTAATTAGTATTATTTTTAAATTTTAGGTAATGGAAAACTTAGGTTTGAAATGAAAAAGGGGGAGTTGAGTGGGTAATGGCCAAGAATAAATTGGGAAGAAGTTACGAGGCTTCAACCAAATTCATGGTGGGGATAAAGAGCTACTCCTAGCATAGAAGCCAAAAATGTCAATCATGTTTCAAACTAGGGCACGTGATTGGTAGGTTCTACCAGGTGGGTCACAACACCTTTTAAAACAAGAAGCATTCTTTGTTGTTTAAATAAGTACGCTGCTACATTAAAAACCCATAAAATTTAAAGTTGCGGTGCAATCATTTCAATCAAATGCAACAATATTGTTAATAGACCTACACCAAGATAGAAATTGACTGAAATGGCATAGTGATGCATCTAAATGTTAGCATCGATATGCTTAGTAAAATAAACATGATAAATAAATTAGCAATTTGATGAGGTTCACCCTCGTTAGGTAACTTTAAAAACCTTGCATAGGCATCACATAATCTACCTCATTTTCAAAAATATTGTTTGAATAATATAAATATAAAAGAAATATCCAAACAAGTGATCTTGGTAAACAATAGATCTTGGTCATGTATTTAAGCTATATGCTAAAAGATTAAAGTATTTTTTGTTCTTTTTTTCTCCATAAACTAGAAGAAATATCAAATTGAACAATATTGTCCATACATATTTTAATTATATATGATTAAGACATGGGTACAAAATATATGAAAAAAATTAGAAGAAGAAAAAACATAAAACTAAATAATACATTGAGCTAGAAAAAATTATAGTTATTGGCGATTGTGGAGCTCTCTGAAAACCCTAGCAAAAACCCCAACTCTATATCCATTGACACCCCCACAGATGGATCTGACACACCCAAGGTCATCATGTTGCACGAGTTCGATGCCATTGATATCACAAGTTGAACCCAAAAGGGATGGGGCAACCCTCCTTTTACAGGAACGTAGCCGCAAACATCAAAGAAGGAATGTGGACAAAGAGGCTTGCCTTTGAATAGTCTCCTAACCTGCGAGATCAATTCTTAGCCAACGAATATGGGTTCATTAAAGAAATGGAAGTTGAGTTGAGCATGTCTCATCCAAAGGCATATCGTGGATGGGACCCATGGAAATGCATTCACCAATCAGACAAACCGCCAAGGAACACCATTAGCTCAACGATGGTTGGTGAAAAAACCCAGTTTATGAGGGAGAATGATCTCATCAAAAAGTTTTTGGGCCTATGGTGTTCCGAAAGAGACCTCATGAGATGGATCAAACACTGGTGGAACCCCAAGGGAGATTACAAAGTGCATCTCAACTCAAAGGGGTTTTTCATGATCATCCCCTATAGTTTGGAAGACAAGGAAAGTATTTTTGACAATGGGCCATACTTCTACAACTCTCATGGGCTATTCCTTAGGCTCCATACATACCATTTCATCCAAGAGAAAGAAGACTTCACCATGGAACCAGTATGGATAAGACTATATTCTCTACCGTAGGAATTTTGGATGGAGTAAATCCTCATGGGAATAGGGAATGCCCTGGGAAGATACATGAAATCATCTGAGGCCACAAAGTAGAGGAAATACACTTCCTACACTCGAATATTCATTTACATGGACATATCGAAGGCTCTACAAGGATTAGTAAACCTAGAATATCATGATGAAGACTGGAATCAAAGAATGGACTATGAGCATATTCCTTTCCGCTATGGAAAATGCCACGAGCATGGTCACCTGTCCATGATTGTCCCTTGAATTCCCAGAACCCAAAAGCAGGGGAGGGGAAGAAAAAGGATGGTTATACTACATTTACATGAAGGAAAAATAAAAACCCTAGTAAACAAAATCTAGAAAGAAATTAGAATATCCCCACCAAAAACTCCTTTGACATTTTCAACCAACTCCCGGAGGAAGAGGAGGTAGAAAATATGCACAAAAAAGACAACCAAGACAAGGAAAATGGAAAATCCAAACATCAAATGGAACCAACCAAATAACATCATCAAGAAACAAGCCTAGTATCCCAATAGAATATGGACAAGCCAAAGGATGGGGGGGATACTTTACTGCAACTAGATGAACAAAATCTAGAGGATATAGATCTAGAAAAACTGGATGAGGCCTTCAACTAAAAGGAAATGAAAAACATCCCTATAGATTAAGGATCTTCTTAGACCCACCCACTGATATCAAACATACCTCCCGTGAAAGCAAGCATCGAGGACATAAATCCGCACATCAACTCATTAAGGAAGTAGGGAACTACATGCTCAACTCAGGGTGGATCTAGAGACTCGGGGAAGGGTATCTCTATCCGCTCCACAAATCATCATGATGAATATCATAACATGAAATATAAGAGGGATTAATGGAAGATCCAAACAAAGGGCTCTTCCAGAAAAAATTCATGTAGAGAATCTAAACATTATCCTTTTACAAGAAACAAAATGTGTCAGGGATGAAGCAGAGGATATATTCCAGTTCTGCTGGAGGACCTATAACTCCACTCATACAGACTCAAATTGGGTCGCAAGGGGCTTGACAATATTTTGAAACCCGGATACAACCATCATAGAACAACCCTTTTCCATGGTGGGCTCACTTCAAAGTAATATGATATAAACAAGGAGGGATGATTACATATGCTCACGGGCCCCAAAGTGCTCAAGATAGAGAATTGTGCATGGCTAGAATAGCCACTATAAGGGTGCTGCTAGGATCACAACATTGGTTTATTGGTGGTGAATTCAACATCATCCTCACACTAGAGGAAAAGATGAGAGGTACCAAGTGACTAGACCAAGACAGTGGTAAGTTCCAATGTTAAGAACCAAAGACTGAATACAAAAGAACCACAACAGATATACAAAAACAATATGCAAAGTCTCATTTATTACTATCAAACCCTTGAGGTAGGGCATCAACGTACAATGGATCCTATTATGGAAGGGATCCTCTTATGTTCACTTGCCTCTTCGACGGGGCATCCTCCTATTGAGCTACCGCTCCAAATGAAATAATTCTCTTCATGTCTCATTACATTGCTTGAGCCCCTTTATATAGTGATACCATCACCTAAGAACATTCTAGAGGAGGAATCTTCAAGAAGTAGAACCTTGTAAGAAGTCATCTTACATTTATTATATCTAACTATCCATTTATATATCAAACTACCATAGTGTGCCTTATTTAATAATATAGTGGACCCAGTCCACCTTACATTGAATGGCCTCCACTATTATTATTATGGGTCCTTTGCCCCCCCCTGCCACTACCTCTCTAGCTACCTTACATTCCATATCCCTTATGAAACTATTGTGCTCAATGCTTGATATACAACCATATACTAGGGTCCCATGGATAAGTGTGGACCATAGTGCTAAAGTATACTAGACAACCAGGGTCCCATGGATAAGTGTGAACCATAGTGATGAAGTATACTAGAGAATGAGGGTTTAGTTGAGAAATCAAATCTACCATGTTGAAGTAGTCCAACTTCCATTGTAAACCAAGTTCCCATGTCCAAGTGCTCATGTGAATTCGACACAGAAGATATTGGCACCCAATAACTAACTGAAAATGGTGTTCCCAATACTGATACCTATCATGTGGATCCAAATAAGAATATCCATCCACATAGTGGGAAAGGGTAAAAGATGAACCTAGAAGGAACAATACCATTGTAGAATATGTGGGTTGGACGTTGTTAATCACAACTAGCTCATGATGTGGGACATTGATGTTCTCTACAGAAGGTGGAGTAGAGTCATCAAATAAAATATGGAAGTGGTTGTCATCCTAGAAATGACAACTATCCATATATCAATCATCACAATCGGCCTCAAAATCATACCAAACATATATTTATTGATTGTATTCATCCATGAGCTATGCCATAAGAATTTTCTCTTGAATTCTATCTAATGAATATTGAATACTACGAAAACTATCATTGAGGTCATCTATGAGGCCATCTACAAAGTCATCCATTTTGTCATTCAATGTGTCAAACAATTAGGCTTTGAATGTTTTAGTAATCTGTAGAATTTATCTGAGGGTTTGACAAGAAATAGCCATATGAGAACCCATTGAAAATTTATGAACTTTGTAGTCTCACTGCCATCAAGAAAAAACAAAAAAAATAGAACAATAACTTACTGCAGAAAATCATGACGTTTTCCGAAAAAACTCTAAAAAACTGGTGAATTTAAAATGCTCATAACTTCACTTCCTAGGCTCCGTTTCGGCTGATGTTTTTTTGAAATTGGGTGAAATTGTGAGAGGAACTCAGATATGTAATTTTTTTGGGATAATTCGGCCTCCAACTTCTACAAAAATAAATAAAATCGCTCTGCCATCTGTAGAAAAAACTCTGAAAAATTGTAGATTGTAAAAATTCAATATCTTGACTTCCTTGACTCCTTTTCGGATGATTTATTTTTTCAAATTGGGTGTTTTTCTGAGGGGAACTCATATATACAACATGTTTCTTCAAATTTTTCACATAAATATACAAAAAATATCTGGAATGTAGCGACCCTCTTTTTTCTTCTCCGAAAAAAAATATGCAAAAAGTAAAAACTATTTACCCACAATGTCTGCTAAGGAAAGTGTTATTATACCACTTGTTAAGAACCAAATAATGAATACAAAAGCACCACAACAGATATACAATAACAATATGTAAAATCTCCTTTATTACTATCAAACCCTTGAGGTAGGGCAGCACCGTACGATGGATCTTATTATGGAAGGGATCCTCTCCTGTTCACTTGTCTCTTCAAGGGGGCATAATCCTATTGAGATACTCCTCCAAATGAAATAATTCTCTTCATGTCCCATTACATTGATTGAGCCCCTTTATATAGTGCAACCATCACCTAAGAAAATTCTAGAGGAGGAATCTTCTAGAAGTAGAACCTTCTAAGAATTCCTCTTACATTTATTATATATAGCTATCCATTTATTATATCTAACTACCATAGTGGGTCTTATTTAATAATATAGTGGACCTAGTCCACCTTACATTGAATGGCCTCCACTATTATCACTATGGGCCCTCTGGAGCCCCCCACTACCTCTCTAGCTACCTTACATCCAAACCCACATTGATCAACTTAATTTAATAGATATAGAAACTAGAAATGGAATCTTCACCTATCCCAACTACAAATCTGGGAATCAACATGTGGAAAGTAGATTATATTGTTTCCTCATCCCAAAATCACTTTTGTTGGAGGATCTGATCATTGAATCCAACATCCTCCCAAAATCAAGGTCAGATCATTGGTTGATATCACTTTGTCTAAAAAATGGGGTAATGCCCATGCTTAAACCCTTCACATTTGAGAAGTTATATCTCACTCACCCAGACATTCAAAATCTCTCAACATCTTGGTGGGACCAAGACAAAATAGATCATGTCACACACATGTATAAATTCCAACAAAGGATAAAAAAATTCAAGGCACAACTAAAGATTTGGAACAAGAATGTATTTGGAAACATTTTATAGAGGAAGTAGGAAATTGAGAAATGTGTGGAAGCAATGCAAAAGATATTTATTACAGGATAGTGAACAAAAACCTTAATAATGGACGAAGAGAAGCTCTGAGCAGAACAGGAAGAGAGAAAACAATAAAAGGAAATACTCTACAGGAAGAAATCCAGAGTACAACAACTCAAGGAAGGAGAAAATAACACCAAGTTCTTCCACAGATCCATGGTGCACATAAGATACATAAAAAAAATCACTCAGCTAGAAGACAACCAGGGAAACCTCATTCAGGATCATGCAAGCATAACAAAGGAATTGAAAAACTAGTATAAATATCTTCTAACAGATCCCATAAAAGAGAGAATGCCCTTTATTTGCAAGATCACAAGGCATATCCCCTCCCTTCTCACAAAAGAACAAAATGAAGCACTTACTAGGCCAATCACTCAAGAAGAAGTGGATCAAGCAGTCAAAGAGATGCGCCCTGGAAAAGCCTCAGGTTCGGATGGCTTCACAATAGACTTCTTCCACTATTGTTGGTTGTTGATCCAGGAAGAATTCTGGCAAGTAGTTGAGGAATCCAAAAATTTGAGGTAATTTCTCTCGACCTTAAATGCCACCTTCCTCACACTCATCCCAAAGGAAGAAAGGGTTACGCATTCTAAGGAATTTCAACCAATAACACTCAGCAATGCAATCTACAAAATCATCACCAAATTAATCCCCTTGGAACTCAAACTAGTCTTTCCATACATCATCTCCAAAGAGAAATAAAGATATGTGGAGTGACAAAAAAATCATGGACAGTGTCATCCTAGCACACAAGGTCATTCACTCGTTGAAATAAATGAGAACCCTAGGTATGCTCATCAAGCTCGATCTCTCTAAAGAATTTGACATAATAAGCTAGCAATACATGAGTCCCCTCCTTAAATTCTTTAACAATACTTCCTCAACCTTCTTCTCCATCCTTATCAATGGAGTTCCCTACCAACCCTTTCCTCCCTCCCATGGCATACGACAAGGGAATCCCCTCTCCCCCTTCCTTTTTATGATAATGGTGGAAGTACTGGGGTCTTACGTCAAAGCCTCAGTAGAGGATCGATCTCTCAAAGGCCTACCTCTCCACAACTTCCAACCATCCCCCTCCCACATTCAATTAGTGGATGACACCCTTTTTCTCAATACCCCAACTGCCTAGGAGGATAGAAAGATCAGGATCATCCTCACTGACTTTGTTGAAGCTTCAGGAACTTTCTTAAGCCTCAAAAAGTCACATCTCTACTTCCTCAATACCCCAATGGCAATTCAAAACCAAATATAACGACTTATGGGCATCCCCAAAAGCTCCCTTACATCCAATTATCTAGGTGCTCCCCTCACGGGAGCGGCTACACCTAACATTTCCTGGGACAACCTACTACTTTCCATACTTAATAAGCTTAGTAACTAGACCTTTAGATCACTTAATATTACATCCCATCTCGTTCTTCTAAAGTTGATACTCCAAGCCCTGCTGACTTACCTCTTCACGACTCTAGCAGCCCCCCAATATGTCATTAGGACTATCTGAAACCTCCAACGTAGCCTCCTATGGCATGGTCACCATCCAAACAAAAAATGGGCACTAGTGGGATGGGATAAAATCTGTAGGCCCAAATCCTTCAAGGGGATAGGCCTGAGAGATCGAGTAATGGGGGTAAAATTTGGTGGCACTAGCTCAAGCACCTCACAACACTCTCGGAAAGAATATGGAAAAGGAAATACGTGCCCAATACCATAGAGAACCTTCTAATCAGATTCAATGATCTGATCCATGGATCAAATATCTAGAACACAACTTGGAGCAATATATCACACATACAGAGGCATGTTTTCTAGGATATTGGAAATGGAGAACACTCCCTATTTTGGAAAGGCTCCTGGCAGAAACAACTGCCCCTAAGCTCCATAGAATATCTGAACCCCATTTATCAATAGATGCAATCAAGGGACACTCTACACGTAAAGGACCTCTAGAAGGAAAACTCTTTGCAATACACCTGGTGCAGATGGAAAACTGAACCCCATGAATTACACCTATAAGCGAAAATGGACCTGTTGGCTTGGAGGGACTATGCAAATAAGCGGAAAATACACATCAGGGAAGGACTAAACATCCTCAAATGGGGTCATTCCTCAACATATATCTTGTTAGTCAAAGAAGCATGCCATCTCCACAGAAACCACCAAGGGAAACTGAAGGAGCATATATATATTAAGATATGTAATCCAAATTTATGGCTAAAAGTCTCAATTTTCCTCTGGTTAATTTCTCAAAACTACATACTCACTTGGGACAACCTTTAAAAGTGAGGGCTTTTAGGCCCTTCAATATGTCCCCTTTATCAACAATAGGAATATACAATCAAGGACTTACTAAACCATTGCAACCACAGTGAGGCCATCTACGTTATGGACGAACAACTAATGCGTCGCTGCAACAGGAAGTTGGCCAACATCATAAGAACCATTGAAAATTCAGATTCAATCTCCTATCAAAATCCAATTCTAGACCGCATCTGGCAGCTAATACTAGGCTTCAGAGTTTGAAAAATTTGGAAAGAACAA
>JASDQU010215825.1:3904-18201 GCA_032191745.1 Picea mariana
AGTTCTTGGAGCAATTGAAAAAAATATCGGACAAAGACAAGGTCAACACTACAACAAAGTTATTTACAGGAACTGTTAATATATGGTGGAGGAATGGAGTGGAATATTTATAAGCTGGGAGAATTATTTAAAAGAACGAAAACTGAGAAAAGATAAAGGAATTCTTGAAGGCATAGTTTGTTCCATGGAACCAAGCATGGATCGTAAGGAATTAGTTGTTGGCTCTGAAGCACACTAGAAATATCCAAGCCTGGATCAAGTATTTCACAACGATCGTGTTGGATATCGAATACATGTTAGAAGAAGAGATAATTTTCCACTTCATGAATGGTCTTCAACTGTGGGAAAAGAGTGAGCTACGATGAGAGAATGTGTAAGCACTTACATCAGTAATCACTGTAGTAGAAAAAATGTTAGGCTTTCAAGGTGAACCTAAGATAGTTCCTAAGAATAGTGAGGATTCCTAAATTGAGAAGAAATAGCAAGGGAAGGGGAAGAAGAAGGAAAAGAGAAATACAAAGACATCCAAGGGTAGTGGAGACAATGGCAAGTAAATAGACACAATCAAAGAAAAGAAGTCAATTTCATGTTGTAGTTTTTCCAAGGAGCATTATGTGAAGAATTGTCCCCTGAAATAGAAGTTGAATTCTTTGGAGAAGGAAAAAAACCTTATCTCTTGGATTCTGACAGTATTGAACATTGTCATGGAGGGTGAATCCATGGAGAGCTAAGAGAAATATGAGACAAAACTTTTCTATGTGAAAATTGAACTCAACAGGAAGTCAATGTTAGACATGGTGGAGAATTGGGCAACTCATAACTTTTTTAGGGAAGACATGGTGTGAAGGATTGGGTTGCAATCTAAACTGACATAGAAAAATTTCAAGAAAATCAACGTAGGCATGGAGAGAGTTGTTGGTGTATTCAAGGACATCTCATTGAAGCTTGGTGACTTGTGTGGAAAGACGTGTTTCACCATTGTTCCTATGGAAAATTTTTAAGTTGGGTTAGGACAAGAGTTCATGAGGAGGGAAGAGGGAGTGTTGATTGCTCACATGAAAATATTGGCCATTTTCTCAAGACAGACTCCATGTTTGATTCCTACCATAAGGAGGAAGGAAGGAGGGACACATATGTCTTCCTTGCAAATGGTTGTTGCAGATAGCTAGAGAAGGAAACCTTGTGGAGACGAACATGGATGATGTGGCATGATGGTTGGATAGTATAAGAAAAATAACGAAAGGAATATCATGTCAGTCGAATGGAGGCTTGTCGATATTGAAGAGATAGTCAAATATCTGGCTAAGACAATGGATGGCTTGGTTGATTTCTATTTGAAATTTGGTGACTGGTAATGAAGATCACAGGAAGTCATAAAGATGAAGATGACATAACAGTTCTTTGAACTAGAGTAGAAACTATTCATGGACCAAGATGACATGAGGGAGATGCAACGACCTTGGTGGAAGATAAACAAGCAAGGGATTGATTCCTCCTCTAGTGAACTTGGACATGGTGGATGGTTGTATGACCATGAACTAGAATAACTCATGGAGGAGTGTGAAGAAAATATTGGTTCAAGTGTGTCACTGCTTATGTATATAATGTAGAATTATGATGACACTTCGTCGATCGCATTGATACAGATTGGAGATGAAGGATATGTCCCAACCAACCATCCCCCTTCACCTTAAAACTAGCCTATGGCACATTGGCTCATTGTCTTGGTGAGAGGTGGTGAGGCCAATGGGGTTCCTTGAGGAGGTGTCTTGGTGGAAACTATTGATAATGCAATAGGTGACTAGACATAATTGAGGAAACAAAGAGTTGTGGATGCAATGAGTTTGCAGTAAAAAACATTTGTTTGAATCTAAAGATGTGATTTATGGAGATAGAGGCATGATGATTGGAATAAATACCCAATCAACCAAAGTCACAAGGGGATCTGATGCACAGGAGCATGGGCAGACAGAGGAAGCTATCGAATCAATAGTAATTCAAAGAGACATGACACTTCATAGGCTCATGTAACTTCCTAAGAGGATTTTAACTTGATGATAGCAGTTTAGGAAGCAACATTCATTGCGTGATGAGAAGATCGAAAAATGGGTGAAAGACATCATGGAAATCGAAGAATGTTTTTGGGGACAAAAAAAACATGGAGTGCAGGAGGCTGTTTTGTATCCCACGACACCCACCAAATGTGGGCACTCCTTGGGAATATTCAATGATGGAATGAATAAAGAGCACAAGGAGGAACTAATCATTTGGGAAAACGAAGACATTTGGGTGTGAAAAGGATCACCATTGGTGCACAATGGTGATGTGTACAACCAACTGGGGACACACCTTACCTTCCTTAGAATGATTGAAAAAGACTTGGGTTGCATTTGGGAAAGGGTGGGGCAAATTTTGAGCATGCCCAAGGGGTGAATCCTTCTACCCTCGATAACATGGGAGCACCAGAGAGGTTGGATTACCCCATCAAAGAACCCACAAGGAGTCAAAATCATTAGCATGACATAACACAAAAGGCAAGGGGAATGCACCCAAGGATGGCGCATGATGGTCCAAGAGATGAACGATTGATGGGCATGTAGGCTTGAATGGCTACACCAAGTCCACCATCTGGCACGACAAGTTGATTGAGTGTGGGTTGGTGAAGGGATGTGACATGCCCAAGAGACATGAAGTTTCAAACAAGTTACTCTTGAATTCCATATAAAAAGCAAGGGCACACCACCAAAGGAAGGAATAGGGAAGTTTTGGCAAGAGATTTGAAGAACAAGTATGTGGCAACAAACAAAGATAGATTTTCCAAGATGGAAAACAAGTAGCGAAGAGTTTGATGCTTTGGGAGGTTTTGGGGAAGTCTAAGAATGCAGGTCTATGAAGTCATGGGTAAGGCATAATCAAAATCTATGTTAGCTTGGTCAAAGTCTGTGGTAACAAAGGGACAACAAGTCTGCAGTTGTGGGCGCATATGAGGTGCATCGTAGGTGGTTTCAAAGATAGTTGTGACATATATTCTTGGTGGGACAAATCACTTTATTGAATGTCTTGGTGAAGTGAAGTGAATAGTTTGACTCTGTCATGTTGTAAACCAAGCTGGTAGTGTTCTTATTGTAACGGTTTTAGAATAAAAAAGACTTATCTGAGTGTTATGCATGCTTTGTGTCACCCACATTATTTTTTTGTTTTTATTCATTTGGTACACAACTGTTCTCTTGGATTCTCATGTTCATGGATGTATGCTTAAATACTAAGTGTCAAATTGTGTTAGCAATTGTCCAAGTAAGCAAGAGTTACACTAGAGTAGGAGTGTGACTCACTGACTTGTTGAAAACAAGTGTGCATTTGTGGGCATGTCTGAGGTGCACCACAAATGGTTGCAGAGATGGTTGCGATAAAGAGTCTTGGTGGGAGAAGCATGCTTATTAAATCTCTTGTTGACGTGACACAAGTCATTTGACTCTATGATGTTGTAAATCGAGCTGGAAGTGTTCTTCTTGTAAATTTTTTGAAATAACAAAGACTTAGCCATGTGTTACGCACGATTTGTGTCTCCCTCACTATTTATGTGTTTGTCTTCATTTTTTATGTAGTTGTTCTCTTTTATTCTCATGTTAGTGTATGTATGCTTAAATAAGACTAAGTGTTAAGTTGTGTTAGAAATTGTCGAAGTAAGCAAGAGTTTCATTATAGTAGGAGTGTGACTCGTTCATATCATAGAACGAAGTATGGGTATTCTCTAGGTGAAGAGGCATAGTTCGGACAAAGTATTCTTGGTGTACCAAGAAACCAGGTGTGATTCATCATGGTGTTGCACTGCCTCAGGAGGTGAATGATCGCAAGATCTTATCAGGTGTCATATGGGGTCACGAGAAGTGGTATCAGAGAAAATGTATATCTTCACCACTATTGCAGTTAGCTCAATTGTGGAGGAGGGGCGCACTTGTTGGTAAGAAAATATGGGCCTAGGATTGGTGAGGGTTTAATGGAACAAGCCATCATAGAGGCAGTGTGAGCATAAATTTTGGGGGTTGTGATAGGGATGAGTTGTGAATGAAGCCATGAATTGTGAGAATATATGGACACACTCGCTCAACAGACCAAGCGCATATTTATGAGGGAGAAACAAGCACTTGGGAAATGAATATGAACACAATATTGTCGTAGAACTTGTTGCAAGACCATTAACAGAAGTAAACACAGACTTGATCACGAAATTTTGAAGAAGTATTGAGATGAACTCTTCGGTTCCTTGGATGAACCCTTCACAATTAAAGTGAATATACTTGGAGGGCCATTAATGGCTGATGGTTGTGACACAAAGAGGGATTCCAATACTGGAAAGTGATGTACCGACTCATTATCTTAAAGAGTATTGTCAAGAAGATGATGAACGGATTGTACCAAAATGGTGAGAAGGTCTACCAGAAGGAGACTGAGATGGGAAAGATGAATTTTGGGTTTAACAAATCCATTCAAGAGTGTCAAGAAAATGCATATGTGATGAATAGCACATTGCCCAATGACATTCATGATAGACTTAAGGAAACATAAGATACACTTGTCACAGTCACACAGAAGTTGAAGGACCAAGACAACACCAACACATTGCTTAAAAAATCTTTGGCCAATGGACGGAGCTTTGTTGTCATGTCGATGAGGAACAAGATAAAGGAACCTAATCCATATGACGATACTCGCAATGCTAATTTGTTGGTACATTGAGCAGTTCTTGGAGCAGTTGAAAAAAAGATCAAACAAAGACAAGGTGAGCACTACAACAAAGTTCCTTACAGGAACTATTAATATATGGTGGAGGAATCGAGTGGAATACTTAGAAGCTAGGAGAATTATTTAAAAGATCAAAATCTGGGAAAAGATAAAGGAATTATTGAAGGCATAGTTTGTTCCATGGAACCAAGGATGGATCGCAAGGAACTAGTTGTTGGCTCTCATGCACACTGGAAAGATCCAAGCCTGCATCAAGGATTTCACAGCGATCGTGTTGGAGATCGAATACATGTCAGAAGAAGATATAATTTTCCACTTCATGAATGGTATGCAACTATGGGAAAAGACTGAGCTACGATGACAGAATGTGTAAACACTTGCATCAGTAATCATCGTAGTAGAAAAATTTTTAGGCTTTCAAGGTATATCTAAGATAGTTCCTAAGAATAGTGAGGATTCCTAAGTTGAGAAGAAACAACAAGGGAAGGGGAAGAATAAGGAAAAGGGAAATACAAAGACATCCAAGGGTAGTGAAGACAATGCCAAGTAAACATACACAGTGAAAGAAAAGAAGTCAATTTCATGTTGGAGTTTTTCCAAGGAGCATTATGTGAAGAATTGTCCCTTGAAATAGAGGTTGAATGCTTTGGAGAAGGAAAACAACCCATATCTTGGAGTCTTGCAATTATTGAACATTGTCATGGAGGATGAATCCATGGAGAGCTAAGAGAAACATGAGACAAAATTTTTCTATTTGTAAATTGAACTCAACAGCAAGTCAGTGTTAGCCATGGTGGACAATCGGGCGACTCATAACTTTTTTAGGGAAGACATGGTGTGAAGGATTGGGTTGCAACATAAAATGACATAGAAAAATTTCAATACAATGAACATAGGCATGGAGAGAGTCAGTGGTGTATCCAAGGACATCTGATTGAATCTTGGTGACTCGTGTGGAAAGACGTGTTTCACCATTGTTCCTATGGAAAATTTTGAAGTTGGGTTAGGACAAGAGTTCATGAGGAAGGAAAAGGAAACGTTGATTGCTCACATTAAAATATTGGTTGTTTTCTCAAGACAGACTCCATGTTTGATTCCTACCATAAGGAATAAGGAAGGAGGGACACATATGTCTTCCTTGGAAATGGTTGTTGCAGACATCTAGAGGAGGAAACCTTGTGGAGACGAACTTGGATGATGTGGCATGATGGTTGGAAAGTATAAGACAAACAACGAAAGGAATCCCGTGTCAGTGGAATGGAGGCTTGTCTATGCTGAAGATATATTCAAATATCTGGCTAAGACAATTGATGGCTTGGTTGATTTCTATTTGAATGTTGATGACTGGTAATGAAAATCACAGGAAGTCACAAAGATGAAGATGTCAGAACAGTTCGTTGAATGAGAGTAGAAACCAATCATGGACCAAGAGGACATGAGGTAGATGCAAGGACCTTGGTGGAAGATAACCAAGGAATGGATCGATTCCTCTTCTAGTGAACTTGGACATGGTGAATGGTCATATGACTGTGAACTAGAATAGCTCATGGAGGAGTGTGAAGAAAAGATTGTTTCAAGTGTGTCATTGCTTATGTATATAATGTAGAAGTATGGTGACACTTCGTCGATCGCATTGAGACAGATTGCATATGAGGGATATGTCCCAACCAACCATCCCGCTTCACCTTCAAACTAGACTATGGCACATTTTCTCATTGTCTTGGAGAGAGGTGGTGAGGCCAATGGGGTTCCTTGAGGAGGTGGCTTGGTGGAAACTGTTGATAATGCAATAGGTGACTTGACATAATTGAGGAAAAAAATAGTTGTGGATGCAACGAGTTTGCATTCAGAAACATTTGTTTGAATGTGAATATGTGATTTCTAGAGATAGAGACATGATGATTGGAATAACTACCCAATCAACCAAAGTCACAAGGGGATCTGATGCACAGGAGCATGGGCAGATAGAGGAAAGTATGGAATCAATAGTAATTCAAAGAGACATGACACTTCATAGGATCATGTAACTTCCTAAGAGGGTTTTAACTTGATGATAACAGTTTAGGAAGCAACATTCGTTGGGTGATGACGAGATCGAAAAATGGGTGAGAGACACCATGGAAATCGACAAATGTTTTTGGGGATGAAAAAAACTTGGAGTACGGGAGGATGTAAGGTATCCCACGACACCCACAAAGTGTGGGCACTCCTTGGGAATATTCAATGATGGAATGAATAAAGAGCATAAGGAGCAAGTGATCATTTGGTGAAATGAAGACATTTGGGTGTGAAAAGGATCACCATTGGTGCACGATGGTGATGTGTACCACCAACTAGGGACACACCTTACTTTCCTTAAAATGATTGAGAAAGACTTGGGTTTCATTTGGGAAAGGGTGGGGCGTCTTTTGAGCATGCCCAAGGAGTGAATCCTTCTACCCTTGGTAACATGGGCGCACCAGAGAGGTTGGATGACCCCATCAGAAAACCCACAAGGAGTCATAATCATTAGCATGAGATGACACAAAAGGCCAGGGGAACACACCCAAGGATGGGGCATGATCGTCCAAGAGATGAAAAATTGATGGGTGTGCAGGCTTGAATGGCTACACCAGGTCCACCATCCAACGTGAAAAGTTGATTTAGTGTGGGTTTGTGAAGGGATGTGACATGCCCAAAAGACATGAATTTTCACACAAGTGACTCTTGGAGTCCATATAAAAATCAAGGGCATACCACCAAAGTAAGGAATAGTGAATTTTTGGCAAGAGATTTGCAGAACAAGTATGAGGCAACGAACGAAGATAGATTTTCCAACATGGAAAACAAGTATCCAAGATTTTGATGCTTTGGGAGGTTTTGGGGAAGTCTAAGAATGGAGGTCTATGAAGGCATGTGTAAGGCATAATCAAAGTCTATGTTATGTGTCAGACCTTCATAAGTTAAGGGATTACTTGCAATTATTTAGAATTTTGTTTTTGTACTCGAAAAGCATTACGAAAATCTTTCAAAGATCGCCATAGTTTTATTGAGTTAAAAGGTTAGGAAGGTTGGTAGGGTGACAATTTTTTTTAAATTGAGATCTAATATGGATATAGGTTGGACAATCTAAGAGAAAGTGATTTTCATATTTAACCTCCTGATTGTCACAAATGTGACACAATCTTTCATCCCATGGTGTTTAAGGAAGGAACAACGTCCCATTTCACTATGGAACTCATGAGAATTTGTTCATAGCTTAACAATGCTTATTTTTTTATTTACACTTGTCAAAAGAGAGAGATAATTTTGATCTTCTAGATTAGGGATCATTACCTCCTTATAATACCTTAATTTTCTTTTTTCCTCTAACTCTTTATCACACTACATTTTTTTCTTAAATTTTGTTTTAGTAATATTTTTAACATTATCATTGTTCTCCAAAATAGTCTCTTCCATGATTTCCCAATGTCTTATTCAAGACTAGGAAAATTTATGCCATCCTGCTTGAGTCGAAGGTGGTTATGGATGGACTTTGAAGAAATTTTAGGAAGCTTGTTTTCTTCCATGTTGTTTGACTTGTCCCTATACATTAGGTATCTAGTCATAGACGTGCTCAAAATGGGGGAAAGGCTTGCCTCTAAGAGTAGGATAGGGTAGGGCGTATTTCCTTTAATTTTGAAATTATAGATTATAAAATTCTTTTGGATTTGCTCTATCTTTCTCCAGTATTCTTGAGAGATATTTCATCCCCCAAATTCACATCCATATAGAATAAGAAGTATAACAAGAGCCCCAAAGAGGAGTTTCTTTTATCCCATATCCAAACATCAGCTGATTTACATTTTTTTTCAATCCTATAATAAGATTTTCATCCTCCAATTATCCTTTTATCAAATTCTAAATAATTGCAAGTAATCCCTTAACTTATTAATGTATGATAGGCCAATTCGGTCTCAATGGACGTTAATCATAACTAATATTATTGGATTTAATGATCGTGACCTTATTCTTGTCAGTATTAATAGTCATACCCATATAGGAGAAAACATCCTTGAGGATTCTTAGTTTCTTTCCAAGATCATGGGGACTCCCCTCCATAAGAATGATAACATCAGTATAAAGGAGAATATTGATTACTATACCAATGAGAGTAGGGTCGAAACAACCTGCTTCTTCCAGGCAATCTTCTAACTCATCAATGTATATTCCAAAATGGGTAGGGGACAAGGGGCAACCTTGTTGTACTCCAATATTGCAATTAATTTCTTTCGACTAGAATTGATTGTTCTTAAACTTGGAAATAAATTTCTCATACAATCTTATTGCAACAATGCTCAACTCAAAAGGAACTTTTATCTCTTCCAACCTATCCCAACGGTTTTTCATGGGAACCGTGTCAAAAGTTTTTCTAAAGTCAACAAAACAACAAAAACGATTGGTTTTAATATTGCGGAACTCCTCTGCAATGATCCTAAAGACAAAAAAAATGGTCCACAGTTGAATGATATCTCCTAAACCTAGCTTGGTCTTTAGTTCTCTTACTGTGACTTTCTAACCATAGGCTAATCTTCTTATCCAAAATAATTCCATATTTCTATCCCATTTTTAAAAATAGAAACAATAATACTTTACTTCCAATATATTAAAATCTTTTATAAAATAAAATAAAATAATTAAACAAGAATATTATCCAATTTTTTTTATTAAATAATTTCCTCACCAATAATTTGTACCCTAAAAGTTATGTATTAAAACTTTGATGCTACTCTCAAATAAATTATATTGTAAATATATATAAAAATATTAAATTAAATAAACAAACTATGCTCTCATATAAATTATATTATAAATATATGAAGAAAAATAATAAGTTAAACAAACAAACAATTGTGCTCTCCAAAATATATAATAAAACTTTTATTAAACACTCTCTAATACTCTAAAACAAAACAACGTGTAGTACTTCATAATATATTTATTATAGTGGCTAAATTTTAAAACAAATAAATAAATATTCATAGATATTATTTCTTTCTCTCATATATATATAATTGATTCCATTTAGTTGTAGAATTATTTTATTTAATTTTTTTAAATTAATTTTTTCTTTATATACTTCATGATATATTTTATTATACTAATTCAATTTTAAAACAAATATCTAAAATATTCATAGATATTATTTCTTTCTCTCATTCATATATAATCAATTCTATTTGTTGTAGAATTCTTTCATTATTTATTATCTTTTAAATTAAAAAAAAAAATTATATATTTTATAATAAATTTAAAATAAATTATTATAATGTAAATAATTAGAAATACAATGATAATTTTAAATGTTTAGGTTTCTCTAAACCCTGTAGGAGAAGTCTTATTGTTCTTATTATAGGAGATAGAAACATTCTCTCTCATTATAGGACCATTATTATTATCCTAATTTTAGTCAAGTTATATGGAAGGAGATGTCTTTCAACTTTGGACCATTTTTTTACCTTTAGGATCATCGTAAAGGAGTTTCACAATACCAAAATCAATCTCTTATGTTGTTTTGTTGAATTTAGAAAAGATTTTGGTACGGTTCCCAGGAAAAACCTTTGGTTTAGGTTGGAAGAGATAAAAGTTCCTTTCGAGTTGAGGGTTGTTGCAATAATTTTGTATTAGAATGTTATTTCCAGTTTTAAGAAAACTAAGGGCTGGTCGAAAGAAATTAACTGCAATATTGGAGTCAAGCAAGGTTGTCCCTTATCGCCCACCCTTTTTGGAATTTACATTAACAAGATAGAATATTGTTTAGAAGAAGAAGGTTGTGTCATCCCTACTCTCACTGGTGTAGTCATCAATATTCTTCTTTATTCTCATGATATCGTTCTTCTGGCGAGGAGTCCCGATGATCTTGGAAATTGACTAAGAATCTTCAAGTATTTTTGCTAACAAGACTAATTTCATGATCATTAAATCCAATAAGACCACTTATGATACCTTTGTATATGAAAAAAACAACTTGGAGGAAGTGACTTCATACAAATTTCTTGGGATCGATATTCACCAGAAGCTCAACTGGAATTATAGCATTGAGAAAAGGATAATTGGAGGATGGAAATCTTATTATGTGCTTGAAAACAATTGTAAATCACATGATCTTTGGATATGGGATAAGAAGAAATTCCTCTTTCAGAATCTAGTTACATATGTTATTCTATATGGATGCAAAGTCTAGGGATGCAGTCTCTCTTAAGAATCTTGGAGAAGTATAGAGAAAATCCAAACGAATCTTATAGCCTATAATATCAAAAATAAAGGAAATACACCATATCATATCCTCCTCTTAGAGACGATCCTTCCCCATATTGAGAGAATGATTATGACTACATACCTAATGTAGAAGAACAAGTTAAGCATCATGGAAGACAAGAGGCTTCGTAAAATTGCTTCAAACTCAAGTCATAACCAGCTTCGACTCAAGTGGGGATGGCATAAAGATGATCAATGTGGCTAAGCCATTGGGGAATCATGGAAGAGATCAATTTACAGAATAAGGATACTATTAAAAGTATTATTAAATCAAAATTTAAGGAGAAAATGTGGTGTGATAAATAGCTAGAGGAAAAAAGAAAAAAAAAGGTATTATAAGGACGTAATCAACCCTAATATAGAAGATCAAAATTATCTCTCTGTTTTGACAAGTGTAAAGAAAAAATGAGTATTGATAAGATAAGAACAAATTCTCATGAGCTCCATAGTGAAATTGGCCATTGGTCAATTCCTAAAATGTCATGGGATTAAAGAGTGTGTCACATTTGTGACACTAAGAGGGTTGAAGATGAAAAACACTTTATCTTAGATTGTTCATCCTATACCCATATCGGATCTCAACTTTAAAATATTTGTCACAATACCATCTTTCCTAACCTTTTAAGTCAAAAAAACTATGGTGATCTTGAAAAGATTCTCTTAATTCCTTTCGAGCACAAAAACAAAATTATAAAGCATTGCAAGTAATCTCTTACCCTCTTAAGGTTCGATAGACCAATTCAGTCTCAGCGGACGTTAATCATCATCATCACACACACACACACACACACACACACACACATATATAATTTTAAGGTCAGGGTCAAGCACACCAAATTGGTGTATGAGATCCCCTTGTTGAACCCCCTACACTCAACAAATTGACTAATAAAGTTTAAGAAGGTGTACATACCCTACCCCACACACACACGCACACACACACACACACACACATATATATATATATATATATATATATTCTACTTAATTGTACAAGTACTTTATTATTTATTATTTTTTTTTTAAATTTAAAAAGAAATGTGTATTTAATAATGAATTTAATGCATTAAGAGTTTAAAATGAACTATTTAATGGAAATAATTAGAAATGTTATAATATTTTTAATGTTTAATTAAGTGATATTAGATAGCTTTTAGAGTTTTACTTGAAAGTCTTAAAAGTCTAGAAGAGTACATGCCTTCTAACTTGGTCATATTTTGGAATGATATGGATAAGACTAATATGTCACATCTTGACAATAACAATTATTTCTCCCAATCACCCTTACTAAATTAGATTGACTTTAAATAATTATTTTTAAAAATAATAACTAAATAAATATTTTTTTATTTTATTTAAATAAAAATTTTAACATTTTTATTACCGTTAAATAATAATGGAAAGAAGATTCGTCTAACTCGCTCGAGTCAGTGGAAAAACACGAATCGACTTGTCATAAATAGAAATGGGAAGTTCAATAATTTGTGAAGTTACAATTAAAGATTTGTTTTACATTATGGCGAAAATTTCGGGTAGGCTTGGTCCTTGGTCCTTCTATATATAGAAGGATTTGAATTGTCATAGATATCCTATGATGGAATTAGAATTATCTTAATATATTCGATATCCTAATAAGTATTCGATATATCATGCAATTATCTTGTATTAAGTATTCGATATATCTAAGGATTTTAATGGTCATACATGTCATGGAAATATCAATATGTCCTTTCGGGTAGGCTTGGTCCTTGGTCCTTCTATATATAGAAGGATTTGAATTGTCATAGATATCCTATCATGGAATTATCTTAATATATTCGATATCCTATAAAGTATTCGATATATCATGCAATTATCTTGCATTAAGTATTCGATATATCTAAGGATTTTGATGGTCATACATGTCATGGAAATATCAATATCAAGTTGTATATATATAGTGTTGGCTAAACTTTTTATTTTTGGGGTTTTTCTGTGGGTATGTGATGAAAATTTGGACAAAATAGTTATTTTTTGTTTTTTAAATTGCATTTTTAAATACATAAATAGATTGGACTGAAAAACACTTAGATTATAAAGCACTTAGATTATACAAATTTTGACCATTCAAATCTACAAATCCAATCATTCCTCACTGGATTTCTGACAAAATCAAACGAAAAAAATTGTCAAAAAACTTTCAACCAATAGAACGTTTATACTACGCTTTTTATATATATTATTGAGAAATTCAAATTTGACAGCGTATATATATGATTTTATGAAACATTCAATATTGCGGAGTAGAATGGTTGTTGGTAGATTTCGCGATCATGCCACCAATTTTGTAATATCTCTTTTGAAACATTGTACATGAACCACACATAATGTAGGATTCTGACCGTGTAGGATTCTGTAAAAATGTCGTTATATTCACAGCTTCCGACAAAATTCTCCAGATCGAACTTTTGCAGTCTTTTGGACCTGAATTAATCAGTTTTTACCTCTAGTTAAAATTAAGCGAAAAGATCGCGTCCAGCTCTGTAAATAAGGAGCTGTGTTTGCTCCCACTGAAGGTGAAGAACTCGTGTTTTGGCTACTTTTAGAGATGGCTGCCCTCTCCGGTGATGATTACAATGTAAAACTAGTTAGCAAGGCGGTTGTAGTTAATGCTCATCATGTACAAGAGCATCGGCTTCCTCTGTCCAATTTGGATTTCACAATTCCTCCTGTTTCTGTGAGCGTTTTCTTATGTGATAAGAAGCCCACCACCAGATCAGAATCTTCCTTTTCAGAGGAGGCTACCCATGATCTGAAAAGTTCTTTATCAGAGGCATTAGTTTAATACTATGTTTTAGCTGGCTAAATGGTATCCAACAGTTCTGGGGAGCCGGAACTGCTTTGCAACAACCAGGGAATTGAATTCGTTGAAGCTAGTGCGAACATAGGACTTGCTGAGTTGGACTTGTACAATCCTGATAAAACCGTGGAGGGGAAACTCGTTCCTCGGCTTTCAAATAGCTCCGTATTTGCTACTCGAGTAAGTATTTCTGATTTTTTCAATGCAGCATTAGACCTTTCAACATCTCCCTCCTCAAACAATAGTGAGAAAAACAATAGTTTATTAAACCCTACGTATGAATAGGGCAAAGTTGGACTCGAGATTCTTATGGTGTTTCTGTTTCTTCAGGTAACAAAATTTAGTTGCGGAGGTGTTATTATTGGGTGCACATTTGATCATAGGATTGCTGATGCATTTTCTACCAACATGTTCTTGATATCGTGGGCAATGCTTACTC
>JASDQU010215826.1:4096-18275 GCA_032191745.1 Picea mariana
TGATGTACAATACCATTTCGTAAGAGACATGGTGGAAAAAAGCAAGGTGTTGCTTGACAAAATAGACATGTTGTAAAATTTAGCAGACTCTTTGACCAAGTCTATGAGTGTTGTGAAGTTCTCTTGGTGGAGAGAGGAAATGGGCATTGTTTCCCTGGGTCTATGAACAAAAGTTCAGGAAACTCTCGATTCAACAAAGAAGACAACAAGTGGGAGAATGTTGGGTTGTTATATTCGTTGCACTAAAAGTAAAAGGTAGAGGTGGATTGATGGGAAAATTTGAAGTCGAAGTAATCGACAGCAAGTTGAAGAGGTCAACAAGTGCTCATGTGGTA
Organism: Picea mariana; assembly: GCA_032191745.1. NCBI lineage: Eukaryota > Viridiplantae > Streptophyta > Pinopsida > Pinales > Pinaceae > Picea > Picea mariana. The sequence continues at coordinate 4,432 of JASDQU010215826.1, forward strand.
ACCAACTGAAGACCGAGTGAAGTTTGACTGGTAGTTGACTAGTAATATGACTTGAAGTGTTCTATTTCCTAACATGGATGGTGTTATTTATTTGTGATTTTGGGGAAAATAACCTACAATAGTGGGATTATTGAAGCACATTGATAATTGTAAAGATAACAAATTCCCAAAGACAACATATAGAAAATATTTTATAACTGATTCAATTGAAATAACTAACTATCTTGAGGAGAAGAAAAACAATCTCACTGGAATTCCCGCGTTCAATGCCATTCCCCAATTCTAGAATGTTCTCTCTCTTTCCCAATAGCTTCCTCTGCAACCTTCAAAAACTTCAAGCATACAAGTCTACGAGGAGAGGTAGTTATACTAATAACTACATGTTATTTCAATTAAATAAAAAAAGGAAATCAATGCAACTAGTGTTCTATACAATATATATCAATTAAATGAAAATTAAGTATTATGAACTCGGTATTTTGAAGGAATGAGTTTCTTATAAATATTCAATAGTTTTGGTAGTTACATTGTATACTTGTCCTGTTGCAGAATTTCCCTATTGAAAAGACTTTGGGTCTCTTGACACAAGCTCCTGCTATAAAGGTTTAACTCAACCTTTGATTCACCAATAGTCTCAAGAAGGATATAAGGGAAACTCCTATTCAGATATGAAGGTGATCAAAGAAGACTGGAAACAAGGGTTTCTAGGTCAAGAACCAACAAAAAATGGGGGATATATGGGCTTTATAGACATGGCAGGCATAGCTAATCTATTTTTTTCTTAGATATGCCATGAATCATTATATTTATCCTTGGATTGATTTCTTTATTTAATCCATCTCTAGTTGGTTAGATATGGTTGACTACGAGTAAGTGGAGTTAGGAAACTAATCAAACCCGTAACTCAACATTTAATTTGGAAAAAATATATTCGTTTAAGCATTCATTAGCATGTACGTGACTTTCCTTGGAGAAACTCACGTATGCATGTGCTACATAACTGTCAAGGTGTGTACAAGCTCCAAAAAAGTGGTTTTTAGAAGATCTCAAGGAGCTATGGAGAATAGATGTCCAAAAGTAAGATATGTACTAGGAAAATAAGAGCATAAATGCTTCAATGGTGGAAATTGACGCTATAACAGATGCCCCTTAATGTGTGAGGTCAAAAGAGAAACTTATGGATGAAATACATTATAAGTCTTCAAATAGAAGTAAGCAAGGGTGAAGGTCGCTAGAATCCAATCTAAGGGTAGAAACCAACAACATAAACAAGTCAGAATACTCAATTCCCACTGGAACTATATCTTTGTGTCTCTTGTTTGTTTCACAAGTGTTCTCTTCATTTCATGGATGTACGCCTAAATGAATAAGTGTTAATATTGTTAACAAATCATCTAAGTATACAAGATAGTTTCATTAGAGTGGGAGTGTGACTCACACGTAGCCTAGAATGGAGTATGGGTATGCTCTAGGTGAAGAGACGTATTCTGAACGAAATATCCTTGGTGTTTCCAAGTAGCCAAGTAATAAACGTTGTGGTTCCACACTTCCTCAAGAGGTTCACAATCGTAATATTTAGGTATGGAACCTGTGGGGAAATGACAATTAGAATATTATCATTTTTAAAATATTATAATCTTCATTTTTCTAGTTTGGGATACTACTTGGGTAAGTGTATATCATTGTAACTATGAAATTTTTTGGTCTTGTGTTCATGTGTTTTGTCGACTTACATGTATTCATTATGCTTCCAAAGGGAGTGTTGACTTGCTTCATCATTGGAAGCATTGATTTTGCTTTGTTTGGGAACCAATTTAAGTAAGCACTAAATCATCACTTGAGTGTTGGGAATTTCTGTGTATTCTTGAACTTCCTTTTATTTCCACAACATCATGTTGAGATGATCAACCCCATGGAAATTTCCCTCTTGAAATGACTCATGCCATTTTTTTGTCTTGATTTAAATAGAAATTGTGACATTTTGAATGTGTAACATAGTCGTGACAACTTGTACTCTAAAAGAATCTAATACTATATAACATATCCTTTTTTATATATATGCATAGAGGACATTTAATATATATTATTCAATGCACATTGCTTTCTTCTATTTGCAAATCCTTGCACCATTTTTTTTTTTTAACCTTGCACCTCTTGTTACAAGTGGATTTACTAATACTTATGTTGATTTGATAAGCATTCATTTTACACATTTCCACCCTTGACTTATGTGGTTAAAATCGCTTGCAAACATAATAAATGTTTTTCCCTTTATTCCTCCCATCATGCAATATAGTCACCAGAGAACCAAAGGTAGAAAAGTTGGGAAAAGAACTTTACATGACTACATTGAATGATTTACACTAGAAGAGTTTGAACTACAAGAAGTTGATCTCATACATTATAGGTTTTATTTATTATGACTATAGATATTCTATTGTGAACCCAAAGATTCCCAATTGATGCATTTACAATGTTGTTTCAAGTTCACTACAAATCAACCGAGATACACTAAGGAATAGTATATCATTTTTAGACTTGTTCACAACATTGATACCCTATTGTTCCCTTGTTAATAAAAATTGAATTGAGCAATGGCTTCCTAGAGGAATTGCATGGTATCCATGACGTTGAAACATATTTATGAAGAATGTATCTCTCAACATTGCCATAGTGGCAATGCAATGAAATTGGATAGCAAGGATATGTTTTTTTCATTAGGTGGTTTTCTAGATGGATATTCATTTCCATTTTTTTGGTTGTTTACCAAAAAGGTGTGATATCACATTTTAGTGAAAATAAATATGGATATGCATATAACATTTTTTTCCATTATTAAAACCCATAATGTGGACATTATGAATCACTTCTATCATATGAATCACATGACACTAGATAATTTTTTTCGAACACTTCTATGTGATTGTGTACTTCGGCCTTCAAATATTCAACTAGATATGTTGTCCATACAAGAGGAACTTTCCAAGCAACCACTAGTCGATGCCAGTATTCATGTTTTTCAATGCCATGGCTCGTTGTTCTATTCTGATTTCCAATTAATGCAGTGCTTTGATGTGTCATCCTTAATAAAAGTGTATATCATAGACATTATGTAATGCATTCCTTGTGTATGGCATCAGAGCGACTCACTGCCTTGAGAAACACCTACTTTATATCATTGTTATATGTGTGAAATATATTTCAAATTAGAAAGGATATATTTCCAATGTGTTGGATTTGTACAAAGAAGCCAATATATAAGGAGATCAATTGGAAATTTGATGGTCATATGAATTGATTCATATTAACATATACTTTTGGAATGTTGAAATGAAAATATTCACTCAAGTTTCAATTCAACTTGGTGTTCTTCAAAGGAACTCTATTTCATGCAAGAAGTGTCAACTCCTTATCGTCTACATTTCAAACCCTTGCTCTAATCCTTTAGTAAAGATATCAATAGAAGTGCACATAATTACTGGAGATATCCAATTGATGAAACAAAAATTTAAAAACAAGACACTATCCATGAGGTTGTTGGATGATTTTTCATTGGAAATGCATAGCCATGAATGATTAAAGATTCTACAAAGAAAGGTAAGTAGAGAGATAAGAAGCTTACTAAGAAAAACTTGCATGAAGACAAACAAAGTTGAAACAAAAATAAATAAAATGTAGAGAAATTGCACCACATAAAAGAGACCTTAGACATATGTCCAAAATGAATTATACTCCAAATTTCCAAGAAAACATTGATATCATTGCMCCAATTCAAAGGGAAAYATGAATACAARGTTCTTTGCAATTTCCAAYGATAGATAAACAAGAGAAGGAAACAATTGTAATTGAGATGTATTTAGAGACTATACAAGACATAACCACTTATGAGCATGCTATCTATGAATGTATGCATTTCCAGAAAGAAATAATTAACCTCAACATTGATATCATAGCTTTTTTCACTTCACTCACTATTGAGGAAGCGTAAAAAGTCCTTGCCCCTAGGGAAATAATATGAAACAATTCAACAAGGCCATCTCCAATGGAAGATTCCTTGTTTTTATATTTCCTTTGCACATTTGAACTATGAGGATCTTAACCTCTCTAAAAGAAAGGTTAGTCTCCCTCATATTTCCTTTGGCACAAATAAAGAAACTTGGCTATAACAAATTCCAAGTTGGTCTCACTAGTACCATAATAAATATCCTTGTTGATCTAGATTGAGTACAAATATAACTAGATATATTCCTATTTGATTCAATTGGAACTACAATAACATTGAAAATAAATTGGATTACAAAAATGCATATTTGTATAGAAATGTAAGAGAAAGGATTGCCATGAATTCTCTTAATGAATTGTGTAAAGTTTCACACTACAAACATGAAGATTGTAGTGTAGCTAGGGGGATAATATGGGGTACCTAGGGATGTACCCAAGGGGAATAATAATAGATATGTATTGTTATGTATGAAGGCCAATTTTAATAAATAAGTCCCAGTGTGAACACAATAAATGTAAGAGGGATTACTAGAAGGTTCCTCCTCTAGAATGTTCTTAGGTGGTAGGTAGCACTATATAAAGGGGTGTAAACAATGTAATGGGTATGTGGAGAAGTATTGTATTTGGAGCGTATCTCATTATGAGGTTTTCCCCTCAAAGAGACAAGTGATTAGGAGTGGAACCATTCCTTAAAAGGATCTATTGTAAAGTGTTTCCCTACCCTAAGGGTTTTCATAATAATAAAGAAATATTTTCCATAGTGTTCTCTAGATCTTGTGTGGTAATTAATTATGCATATCTTTGGTACTTAACAAGTGGTGTCAGAGCACTTTTTTCGACCAAGAAAAAGGGGAAGTTTTTTAGCACACTGCATGTGGGAAATAATATGGGGTACCTAGGGAGTATAGTGTAGCTAGGTGGATAATATGGGGTACCTAGGGAGGTACCCAAAGGGAATAATAGTAGATGTGTATTGTTATGTATGAAGGCCACTTTTAATAAATAAGGCCTAGTCTTAACCCAATAAATGTAAGAGGGATTCCTAGAAGGTTCCTCTTATAGAATATTCTTAGGTGGTGGGTAGAACTATATAAAGGGGTGTAAAAAATGTAATGGGAATGTTGAGAAGCATTGTATTTGGATCATAGCTCATTATGAGGTTTCTCCCTTGAAGAGGCATGTGAGCAGGAGTGGATCCCTTCATTAAAAGTATTTATTGTACAACGTTTCCCTACCTCAAGGGTTTTCATATAATAAAGTGTGGATTTATCTATATTTATATTGGATTTATTTTGTGAGATTATATTTTCAAAATATTTAGTACTTAACAAGTTGTATTAGAGCACTTTGATCGTCCACAAAAAGGGAATTTTTTTATATTTTGCATATTTTTTCGAAGAAGAAAAACGAGGGTTGCGACACTCCGGTCAATTCCTATAGATTTTTAATCAGAATTTGAAGAAACTGGTAATATATCTGAGTTCTTATTGAAAAAACAACCACTAAAAAAAAATCATTTGAATCGAAGTTCGGGAGGCCAAGATATCCCTGATTTAAAATCAGAAATTTTTTTAGGGATTTTTCGCGAACGACCGCACGATTTTGTAGAATATTTTTAGAAATTGGTGTATTATTTTCCAAAAAAAGTGTACATATGATTTTCTCTCACAAATGCAACCAATTAAAAAAAAAAAAAACGTTTGAATCAGAGCTCCATAAGTGAACATATCACTATTTGTTTTTTTGTTAGAAATGTTCCCGTAACCTGCAGGGCCATCATTTTTAACCATTGGCTAAGAAACCACAACCCATGGGAATATAAGCCATAAAAATCACCCGGGGATCGCACTTGGCCTAGGCCACACCAACCATTGACATGGTTTGATTTTTGGGTATCTCCTCCCAACTAAACTCATCGTAAGGGTATTGAACTTGGGTCACCTAGCAAATGAAACCCACACCTTAATTAATTGACTAACGAGAATTGACAAGATATCATTGATTTAAAATAAACCACTTACATTTAGAGATTTTCATGACGACGATGAGACTACATAGATCATAATTTTTGACATGGTACTCAGATTACTACCATATCAATGCCATTAGATAGAGGATTTTAAGAGATTTATTTTGGTATATTATATGTGGTGTTTTCAATGGATATTCTCTCTTGAATTCTCATTGACCTCAATGAAATTGGAAGGGATATTGAAGCCCTCAAGACATCATTTCACAGGGGGGATGTAACATGGATATCATCGACCATTTCGTCATGGTAGAATATAACCAAGAAACCTATGCTTGGTATTGTTGGGAGGACGAATGTGATGATTAGTATATGGATAGTTGTCATTTATGGAATGACAAACACTTTCATATTATATTTGATTATTCTACTCCACCTTATGTAAATCACATCCTAGAGAGTGGGAAAGAGCCTTCTATGCATACTCTTCTTCAGTTTTCTTATTCTTCGGTACTAGTGGATGATTTTTGGCTGACACTGCATATTTGGATCCACATGACTGGTGTAGATATTTGGAGCATCATTTTCATCTAGCTATTGAGTTTAGATATCTTCAGCGTGGAGTTCACATGAGAACTTGGACATGGGACTTCAATTTACATTGGTGTTTGGTCTACTTCAACACGATGGCTAACACTCTTACATGGGACCTTCGTTCTCCCGCCTACTTCAAAATTATGGTCAACACTTATCCATGGGACCATGTCATATGGTTGTACTTCCTCCTAACAAGTGTTGAGGACAATGATTTCATAAGGGGGATGGAATGTAGTGTATCTAGGGGAATAATATGGAGTACCTAGGGAGGTACCCGAGGGGAATAATAGTAGAGATTTATTTTTACGTATGGAGGCCACTATTAGTTAATAAGTCCTAGTGTGAACATAATAAATGTAAGAGGGATTACTAGAAGATTCCACTTATAGAATATTCCTCCTCTTGATTGTTCTTAGGTGGTAGGTATAACTATAGAAAGGGGTGTAAATACTGTAATGGGCATGTTGAGAAGTATCGTATTTGGAGCATATCTCATTAGGAGATTTCCCCCTCAAAGAGGAAAGTAACAAGGAGTTGATCCCTTCCTTAAACAGATCAATTGTATGGTGTTTCCCTACCTTAAGGGTTTGGATAATAATAAAGTGGTATTTCTTATATATATTGTGTCATGATTATATTTTCATATATTTGATACTTAACAAGTGGTATCAGAGTGAGGTACTTAACAAGTGGTATCAGAGTACTTTCTTTAGCTAATAAAAATGGGAAATTATTTCTTTTCCAGGGTTTCAAGAGACAAAGAAAAATAGGGTCACAACACTTTGGTCAATTTTTGTAGAACTTTGTGCATAATTTGATTAAAATAATTTTATATCTGATTTCCTCTTGCAAAAAGAACGAATTAAAAGAAAATCAACTGAATCGGAGTTCAGGAGGCCAAGATACCGTTGATTTAAAATCATCAAAATTTTCATGGTTTTCATAGGACAACCACACGATTTTGCAAATTTATGTAGAAATTGGTGCTTAATTTTCCTAAAAACATTGTATATATAATTTCCTCTCACAAATTCACCCCATTTAAAAAAAAAAAATCATTTAAATCAGAGCTTCGAAAGTGAATATATGATTGATTTAAAATGAGAACCATTTTTTAGTGTTTTTCATGACAGCGGCAGGACTGCAGAGCTCATAAATTTTTACAGGGTGCTCAGATTGCTACTACATTAGTTCCATTGGATAGATTTATTACAGTTATTGAATGTTAACTACCTAGTGGGCTTTATTTAATAATAACATAATGGTCATAGTCCATAACACATTAAATGGCCACCATACATATTATCTCATTAACTCTAATGGCCCCTTAGGTCCTTATTACATCACTTTGGAGGATCCCACCATTCCATCCCCTTCAAAAAGTGTTTCCCTCAACACTTACACCTATGAGGTACATCTATAATCCAGGGTCCCATGTATAGGTGCTAACCCCAATGCTTATAATGAATAAAACCTTGAAGTTAGTGTTGATGTTTGGACAACATCGGGAAGACATTCTTCCATATATTAATATATACATATATATAATATCATATAATATGTGACATGATAAAAGGTATAAATATATATAATAAATAAGTAGTTATTTATTATCCAAGGGGCACATACTTTAATGGATGGTCACCATATGTTCTCTATATATGGAACTCTCATCATTATAATAATATATCAATCTATTATAGTCATTTTTTCTTAGCATTTTTTATTGTACTTTTGTCTCTGTGCATGGTTATTATTCTTGTGATCTTGGTTATTATTGTTGCTATTGTTCATGGTTTATGCTTCAGTTCATGTAAATTTGTAAAGAAACTGAATATAATTGAACAACATTAAATTCCAACATGATATCAGAGCATAATTCTTGTAAGAAGGCTATTGCATAGGCATTGACCTTCTACAACAACTCGTCGTACCTTTCCTGCAATTCGGTGTTTTGTTGCAACTGCAACTCGGGTTAAGATTTCTACACTTTTCCAGCAACCATGGTGAACCGTATTTTGGTGGAATATAGGATTGATGGAAAAACCAAATTTAGTTCTTGGAAATATAGATTGCTCATCACTCTAGAAGAGAGTGACCTAATTTCTATGAGGAAAACCCCCCTATACTGGTTCTAAGGTAAAGGTGGGACGATAACTCCTTAAAAGACTGATCTACCCTTAATATACCCCAAAACCAACTAAACTAAGTGATGAGAGATAAAGTAAAGAGGGTTAATGAGTGCACCTTTAGTCTTTGTGGTTGTCATTTACCTCTTTCGCTCGTTGTCACCTCCTATATCACGGGTCTCCTCCCAAAGGTGACCTGCAAAAGGTTAGGAATACAATGCAACAACATATACAATCTCTACTGATCACTTTAAAAGTTTAAATATAGATATAAATGAAAAAATTAACAAAAGCATGTAAACATAGGGTTTTGGGACAAGGATGAACGCTTTTATTCAATTTCAAGATAAAAAGGATTACAAACTTTGTTGGAAACCTCTCTACAAACCAAGTCCGGGATCCTCTGTCATGGCTCCAAGTGCATCAATCCCACATTAGCTTCTCGCAACCAATATATCACTAAGGGAAGGAGGAAGGGTTGCATAAGGAGAAAGGTTGGAGGGGAAGGTTGAGGATAAAACTCAGAATTGGATGCAAATGTTGGGCTAAGAAAGGGAAGAGATTTTGGCAGAGTTTTCTTATTCTCTTTCTTATGTTCATAAATTACTCCCCAAGACCTCTTTTTATGTGATAAAAACATGGTTATTCAGTTTAGGGATGGGCTACAAGAGGTAAAATGGTTAGGAAACCCTCCATAGCCCATAAACTACGTCTAATTCCATGCAATTTTATATTTTTTGCAACTTTTGGAGGTAAACGTGGGCTAACTAGAATGCAACACATGTGTGTACGTGGGATAACTAGCATGCAACATGCATGTGTACGTGGACTATTAATGCAACAGGGCGCGTAAACTATCCAAAAAATGGTTTTTTAAAAGGAAGCCTTAGCAGTATTTTGGCAAAGTCTGCAAATCGAAGGGCCAATGTCTTGTATGCACAGATAATGAATTTTGGACTATGACAGATGCCCCCTAAGGTGAGAGGTCAGAAGAGCAACTGATGGCCGAAATACATTACAATATACTTACATAGTGGGAAGGCACAGATTTGAGTGAGCCCAAGACGAGTGTCCGTGAGCATGCCATATGCAAAATAATGATAATCTCTCTGAGGAAGGCATACCCATGCTCAGGATGAACTAAGAATGGACATCAATCAAGTACACTATAGATCTATATCATATATAACTACTAGACAAAATATAAATGTTTGTATAAAGTGTAGCCGTGAACAATACACAGCGAATCTAGATCTCAAGATCATCTGAAGAGATACAAGTACAATATGATATGCATATTCAAGAAGCATTGATGCCCATGGCTGGAGATGAGGACTTCATAGCTCAAGCAACAACCTCAAGATCTTCAAAAATCAGGTAAGAGTACAATAGGAGTGTAAGACTCACTACTCTGATGTCTTCGACATGTCGTCGGGGAAAGACTGGAGGATCTTGATCATCGGGTATATAACTTCGTTTATTTTGAATCCGAACTTGAATGGACTCTTAGGATGGCCGACTCATGAAGGTCAAGAGATAAACTATGGAATGGTTGACTCAGGTTGGATAAAACTTCCCTTGGACAAAAGCACGACAAAATTATGAGACTTAGGCAACATACTATTGGCATAAGTATGTGATATAGGAGGCACCACAAACTCTCCATATTTTTGGAAGCGTAACCAAATGGAGGAGGACACAACTCTATGTATCGAGGATAGCTTCCTAAGGTCATACTAGATCCCAATTCTTGGCGAACAAATGGAAGGACATGATTTTTCCAAGGGTGACTATCTTGCTACCGATAAAAGATAATGTATGTCCTGTCCCCTCTTTTTGGAATAATTGATTTTTTTGGAAGAATGTTACGTTACAAAGGAGGAACGAGTGTCGCAGGAAATCAAACTAGTTCCAAGAACATGGAACATATTGATGTTTAATGGAACGAGACATGTGCAGGATAAAGACACTCGGGAAAATTCCTCCATGGGTCAAGGTGTCAAATCGCGAGGGAAAAAGTGCTACAAGGCTTGCATTTAAGGAATGCTTTGAAGGTTCATTTAATAGCAACGTGAAGCTGAAATTAGGCCAAAGATGAAAGGATGAGGCATGCGATGCGATTAAGACACAATAAGACTCCTTCCATGTGAAGTTTACAAGCCCAGAGAAGGTAAGCTCAGTGGTCTTTCATGTTTAGAGAGTCTGAAAAACACTAAAAGAATACTCGAGAGTGTTCCTTTTTCGTAATTATTCCAGTTGGTTCGAAAAAGAGTTAAACTTATACCGTAATGACATCTCTTCAAAACCATTTTAACGAGTGTGAATGAAACAATATCACTTGGCTATCTTTTCAATTTTAAGAAGTCTGAAAAGAGCTTAACTATGGACTCACAGCCTTTTTCTAAGTTTAGTCTCCTTAGCCCAAAAATGTATCAAATATAACTTAAGAGAACTCTCTCGGTGAGACATGTCTCCTGAGGTGTACCTTTTTCTTGGATAATATATTGGCCGAAAAAAAGGGTTAAACTTATGCCAAATAGATATTCCTTTTGGACCAATTAATGAGTATGAAAGGAACAAGGTCACTTGGTGATATTTTCATATTTAGGGAGTCTAAAAACAACTTAACTATGGACTCTGGGGGGGTTCCTTTTTCGTAGATAATCTCCAAGGACCAAAAAAGAGATAAACCAAAACCAAGGAGAATGGCCCTTTTTCAAAAATGTAGTCCCTCAAGCCCGAAAAAGGGTTAAACTTACACTTGAGAATACTCTCCTAGAAAACCGAAGCTCCTAGGGCATACCTTTATTCATAAATTAACCATCTAGACCAGAAAAGGGGTAAACTATCGTCGGACAGATGTGCCTTCAAATTTTAGTTTGACGAGTGTGAAGGGAAACAAGATCGCTCTACAATCTTTTCAATTTTAGAGAGTCTAAAAAGGGCTTAAAGAAGACTCCAGGGTGGATTCTTTTCTTAATTAATCCAAACAAGACTGAAAAGAAAAAAATAATTCTCTTTAGATGTTCCTTTCAAAGTTTAAGTGAGCCTAAAAGACAAAAAACCATGCTCTTAGGGAGTCCCTTGAGTATAAGCCATAAAAAAATGAAGAAGAATAATGAAGCTTCAACACAAAGTCATGACGGGACTAAACAAGATTCCCATACCTATGAAGTACTTTGGCATGGCCACCAAATGGAAAAAAAGGCTCTAACTAAGATTCCCATGGAAGGAAGGCTCTACCACATAAAGTACGACACACTTGTCAACAAGGAAGGCTAGTGTCGCAATTGAGTGGGGTTGATCCTAAGGCCAAATGAACCAGGAAATAGATAATGAAAAAATTCAAGTAGGGAAAAATCTAACCTATATGCCAGTTTTTAGGTTAATACCTATCAGAACAGATCGATATGATTAACAAATGTCAAAGAAAAATGTCTCCAAGATCCTGTATATAAGGCCAATAACACTCATCCAGAAGTTAATAAATCCAAAATAGATAGAAAATTCAGAAAATAAGAGATGTTACTTAATACAAAACTTGAAAACAACAAACCTGGACTGTACAATATGTACAAGGTACCACACAGCCTTATGACTCATGCATGGTAGTATTTCAGGTAGAGCTCACTGCTAGGCTCTACCCAATAGTCTCTTCGATACTCAACCTGGAAACTCTCCCAAAAGGGAAGAAAACAAAAAATACAGTGTAAGTCTTCCCTCGGTATAGAAACCATAGTCATGGATTCAACAATAGCCTCATCCGAAGGAAATTCAAAATCTGAGAAATCATGTGAACGAGGAGGGTTGACAGTCCCAAAGGGAAAATCAAACTGACCATATTACATATAACGATGAAGGTTCTGGCTAGGACTGGCAGAGTATATTAATGAAGAATCACAAGGACGAGGGCTTGAGGATCTACAAACAGTGAGATAAGACTCAAAAGTAGACTCGATCACTTAGACCAAGAGAGGGAAGTAAGGGCTCCCATGCCCTCATTGGATATAAAAAATGATCAATTGTCGAGACCATGTATCGAGAAGGAAAACATGATTGCACAAGTTCCTTCTCAAAAGAAATTGAACATCGAGGATAAGACGCCACATAATTAACTCATGGTGGGGTAGAGTCTACATGAACACTAGGAACATATAAAGGGGTAGCTTGAACTAATTTCAAATTAGGATGGTGATTATTAGATGCCAACTGGTCGATAGTGATAATGCTTCAATTGTTAGGTAAATGCATCACTCGGAAGAGCGTAGACACCACAACATTCATAGCATATACATAATTACGCCCAAGAAGCATATTGAAATCTAATGGGCCTTGCACCACTATAACATCGAAAAGGACAATATTCCCACATAATGAGATAGGAATCTAAGGATGAATCTCCAAATAATCACTAGGACATATGTCAAAATCCAACAGCTCATGTGAAGCAAACACAAGCTCAGGAGAACCCAAATCTTGCCAAGCTGAGGATGATAAAATACTTGTGGAGGCTCCTTCATCTATAATACATTGGTAAAAAAAAATTGAATTAACTTCAACCCTTATTTGAAAGGGTGTAGAAGAAGGAATACGAGGCTCAACAAGGTCATTCCAATAAAAGGAAACCATCCTAAAACTTGGAGGGGATGTGCTCGAAGTGAGCGGAATGCCCCCTTGTTCTGAAAGTTTTGAACTGGAAATTCTAAAAACATAGTTGGTAGACACATCATTCCCCATTAGAAGAGTGGGATTAGTCGAAGAATGCATCTGCATGACCACTTTGGTAGAATTGACACTCTCCAAGAGAAGAGTGGGATCAACCGAAGATTTCATTGGCATGACCACTTTGGTAGAATTGACACTCTACAAGAGAAGAGTGGGATCAACCGAAGATTGCATCCACATGACCACTTCTGCAACCACTGGTTGAATAGGTTGCGAGACAACATGGTATGAAGGCGCATCACCCCCCAAAAGAGGAGTGGGATCAGCCAAACGTCAATATAGCATTGAAAAACCTCAGGAAAAGTACTCAACGCCTTGAAAAAGAGATAATTTCAGATAATAAGCCTCTTCGAGGGGAAAACCTCCTTTTACCCCACTTAAATGTTCAAGTACAAGATGATTCAAAATGAAAATGTCTCCTT
>JASDQU010215827.1:8088-18302 GCA_032191745.1 Picea mariana
TTGTATATATGAGTAGTTCGTAGTCCATAGTGTTTCCCATTGAATATGGATAATAAATACATGTAATATCATGTTAAGTTATGGTATTATATCTATTGGCCTAGTAGGATATATCTAAGGGTAGAAAATGGTTGATGGAAATTATCAATCCTCTCCACATTGGAAGTATTCACTAATTCCATTAATATGACCCCTACCATTAATTAAATTAAAATTATGAAAATCTAAATGCAACAAACCAAGCTTTAGTAGATGACCTCTTATTTTTTATTTTTTGTTATCAAGCCACAAAATTAAATTCGTTTTCAACTTAATTTTTTTTCAATCAAACTCAATGAAAACTATGTTTAATGTGTATAATATAAGTAACTCGTTACATGTTCATCATACACATATTTATTTCAATTTGCTTCAAGATATTGAAATCTAAATGCAGAAATTTAACAAGTTAATATAATATCAACACTTTTGGAATCAAAATTCACAATTTCATAATTAAAATTGATACTTTTTAAGATGAATTTAAATTTTTTAATTAGGATGATAATCATACATGTATTACCTTGAATTTTTTAATTAGGATGTTAATCATACACTTTAAGATGTCTTTAAAGTTTTTCTAAGCCATCAATAGTCCCTTATAATGACATGGAAATGGGTCCTAGTTTTGATATGAAGTTATCCTCTTCATATGAAAAAACATTTAACAATCAAATTGAAAATAATGAACGCAAATCCTAAATGTAGTAAATTGGTTACATGCATTAAAGGATTTGTGTATACGATTTGGATAATTTGTAAGATTAAAGTATAACCATCCAAAGTATAGGTCAATTTAGGTTCCCTAGTTACAATCTATAGGTTCTTCTGTGAAATTGTAAATAAGGCTTGGTAAAATTTATAATTTATCAAAAATACAACTTTTCTTAATTGAATGGACCATGAAAGTAAACTAAACTGAAAATGATTATAGAATCCTAGATATTCATAAATACATGTACTTTCAATGCAAAACATAAAATTATGGAATGTACATGTCACTTGTTTAAAGAAATCGTAATGGTATTCCATCTTCAATTATTTGTTCATGATCGGCTTTGGACATTTTCCATTTTCTAACTTTTTTTATTTATTGAACTTCTATTAACTTTATGCACGCTGCACATACCAAATGACTATATTGACAACTTATGACATCTGACTGGTAGTCTTGAAAGTGAACATGATTATCGATTTGATGGGTTTCTTGAAAAAAATATCCTTTCAATACAATGGATCCTCTTTCATATATAAAATTGTTATCAACCAAATCTTCTAATAACCTCATCTTTTGTTATGTGCATCACATCAAATAATATTTCACATTTTCAGTGTTGTTTACAGGTGCAACCATGAAAAAGACATCTCCTACAAATAATTGGATATATTGGACAACAAATAGTTCATGTTAGATTATCACACAACTACATCTACAAGTTATTTGAAAAAAATTAAACATAAAATTTACCTTCTCTAACAAGATCATAAACTCTATCGCCATCAACTGACACTATAGTTTCATTTGATTCCATATCCTATGAGATTGCAAGTGGAATTTTCCCTTTTATATTAAGTTCGGTATGTCTCCAAGCTTTAACATATTCCGCATTTTCGTTTTCACAAATATCTATGGATTATGTGTCCTCTATGCAAACTGAACAAAAACAAGCCTCATTTATTCTATCAAATGCAAACACATTTTGATATCATTTTGTTTTAACTGAACGAATTTTTCGTCTCCCATGTATTGTACCAACTTCATATGGAATTGATCTATTTACATCTTGGCTTCCAACATACCAGAAAAACCTGCACAAGACAAGAACTTGTTAACTTGAAATCTCTCAACAAAATGATTGAAGATTGAATATAAATTTGAACACGTGAATAAAATATCATGTGTACATGTGTAACATGTATATATAGACACACCTCCGCACATCCCTTGACGGATTATTTTCATGGATTAGCGTCATTTTTCACCATTCAATAACTTGATCAGAGGATTCAAATCGATCAACATGAGGGTTCATCTGATACTTTCAAAGTGCTTGTTTTACACATGCCCTTGCACTATCGTGCTCTCCTTTTCCATGACCAGACTCAAAAAAATTCCAACAATGTGTAATGTTTGATTTTTTATGAAGACGACACAACCAATAGAATGATAGTGAAGATTTGAACTGCCCTGCACACCCATATGACCATATCCAATGTCGATCAAATCCGATTCCACGTTCTTTCAATTAATCATAAAATTTATCAAAACAATGTTGTACATAATGTGTGTCATGTGCTCGTTCATCACTTATATAAAAGTGATATTCTTTAATAACATGTTGATTGTCGTTGGTGCTTTCTATGTTATCAAGACTTCATTGAGCATGTCTATATAGAACGTGGAAAAGTATAGTGACTTGATCAGAATGATAATATTCACTCTGTATTTTTTTTTGTGCAACGAATGTCTAGTTCTCTACAAAATAAACTACATACAAAATTGTCCCTGGTGGAAACACTTCACAGGATAGTTTGAATTGTAGGTCTTTCCATCGAGCTCTATGTGAATGCTTGGTGTTTTTATACTTTTCTTCCTCAAACTTCTTCAAAAAATATATCACACAGATTTTATCTACTTTCAAATCAATCCTTTTGGAAATAACATTTGAAGAATGTGGATCTGTGTTATTGATATATTCATATATCTTCCAAATGATTCTTATATTAGAAAATGATTAATCATTCATATCAATAGGATACTTTGAGTGAGACAAATTTAGATTTCCACTACAATCACATTTCTTTCCACCAACACATTTTTTTTGGTAAAATAATTCATCACCTTCTCTTTCACATATAATTTCAGATATAAAAGCACGAAATGTGGAAGGAGGAGGTGAACTTGGCCATAATTTTTTACCAAAATCAAGAAAAGTGGCGTAACATAACTCAAATTCCACATGATAACGACAACAACAAGTGTCACGAACAGTGATGGGTCTAACAAACCATGGTTTTTGTTGCACAAATGTATTGATGGAAATTTTAACTTATTTGTGTTATTCTTTGAAGTTATTGAACAATTCTATTTGTGTCATAGGAAATATATGTTTTGGATATTCTTCATATTGTTTTCGTTCTATTCTTCGTTGCAACACATCCCCTGTATGTGGTGAAACACGATATTCTGTCAACCAACAATTACAGGCCAATTCTTTAACATTTTTTGCAAGTCTATCTTTGTAGGGTTGTCTAAAAATCATTGTCCAACAAGCCAGTTCATCATTTGCATCTATTTGCAATCAAAATTTTCTATGTTTGTACAATGTTTTTCTTGACGTTCCGATTGTTTTTATCATGTGTCATGTCAAACGATCTTTTATATTTCTAGATTAAACAATTGTTGTTTGTATCACTCTACGTGCAACACTGACATCTTTTTTTCGAGATTTCACAAAATATTTTAATACACTAGTTATATTGTCAAAGACATTCTGTTTCACTTTTGTATCTTTTGTTGACTTTTGAATACCCAATAATGGTGTAGCTTCTTTTAACTTTCTTGACTTTATTCGACAGAGTAAAAGTTGAGCTTGTACTGTTACTAATTCATCTTTGAAAAAAATATTATACATATTCTTAGTTCGATATATTATATAATGCTTAGCTTCTTTTTTCCCAAATTTGTTAGTATCAACATTTTCTAATATTTCATCAACGTTGATAGATTCTCCTGCATATTTCAATTTAAAGTTTATATTAAAAAACAAAACCCGAACATAAATTCACTAAACTATATACAAGTGTTCATCTTGTATTATCTAAATTTATGTACATACGTATAAGTGATTCGTCTTCTGCTTCAATTTCGGTTTCAACGTCTTCATCGACGTTATGAGACATATCTATTTATGTTTTTTGAAAAACATCAAATCGTAATTACAATCAATTATATTAAACAATATTTTAAATTTGAATTATATACTTTTAATATAGACAATATGTGCATGCATACCTGGTTGGACTTCTTCTTGTTGAAAATCTCTATTTACATTATCATCATTTTTTTCTTCAATATTTGTACGTTCTCATTTATTTCTCCAATAATGCTCTTTCCTTTGATCATTATGGTGAGTTTCATCTCGAGTGCGATCAAATTTTCTCTTGCGCAAACTTTTGTTTTCCATGAGTATAGTTACCTGTAAAAGTTATGTTCAACAAAGGCTTCACCTTGAAAAAATGCTCGACATTTATCTTTCAATATATAAATTGTTATTCCAATAAAAACTTGAACAAACATCAATTACCTTGTTCAACAAAAATGAAAAAGATGATTCGAAACTTTGTTTAGGTGCTCTAGAAAACCATGAAACAAGCTATGAATTGTGTTAAATGTGTTCGGTCGAAAGCGTATTTATACGATTTGGCACGAAATGAAATGATACGACGTGTCTTTTCATTTTTTTCGACCGAAGAAATTCTCTCAACCATCTCTTGACCAAAAAGCTTGGAAACCGTTTAATTTTGACGGATTCCGTTAGAATTTCATTTTTCGATCGAAAGAAAAGTTTTTCGGCCGAAAGATTTTTTCGACTGAAAACTAGAGAATGGGATTATATGCAGAAACCAGATAATTCCCTCTAGATTAACTGAACTTTGGAGGTTGCAGACTCCTGCAAATACTTAGAATTTGGTTTCGATAATGACACCAACATTTGCCAAATTGAATCGACTTTCAATTCCTATAACTTGTTTTCATTTTCATTATTTTTATCTAATTTTATTTAATTAAAAAAAAAATCACAGCATAATATTTTCAGTTGACATTATGATTCAGTGAAATGAAATATTCGTATCTCTAAAAGTACAGAGTCAAAAATTTAGAAACATTTGTATTCATAATCCTTAAACTGTTCTTTTCAAAATGGTATTTTTAGATTTTACTTTTAAATAAAAATTAAGATAGATACAAGGGGGGGGGGAATATGTGTTTCAAGTCTGCAATGTTTTCAGCTTGGTCAACTTCAAAAAATTCTAGAAATTATAATATTCATCCGTTAGATTCAAAATTATAGTAATAATAAAATAGAGTCTTTGTGGATTGTTGCAGTATATTTCATTTGTTGAAAACAAAAGTTTAATAATAGATACATTGTTGGGGGGAAAAATAACTCATTATCATTCCTTTCATGTTTAAGGAACATACTGTTAAAAAATTGTCAAATTGACATATCAAATCTTACTAAAACAAATTTGAAAAATAGTCATTGGAAAGATAACAAAATTCTTCACAAGTTTTGTTTTTACTGTAAAGTGAAATTCTAAATAAAAAAAATACTTTTGTATGCCATAAGTTGAAGAACTTGTGAAAATATATTTTTTTTCTCATAAAACAAGCAAAATAGACACCCATCCTCATGATTTCACCCGCCTAGATTTCTAAATTTTAAACCCTCAATCGAGCAATTTAGCTTGATCGAGGATTTTTATAAAACTCAATCAAGGGATTAAAGAGAATTTTCAAAATTCCTTGATCGAGGGTTAATTGTACTCTCAAATGAGGTCCTGTTGGGTTAATAAAAGGTAGCTCAATTAAGCTAAAGGCTCCCTCGATTAATTAAAATGGGACCTCAATCAAGCTCCACAACTTGATAAAGGGTTTACTTAACACCTTGATCAAGATCTATAGCTTGATAGAGGGTTTACTTAACCCTATCTAACATCTCAATTGAGGGTTTGTGAAGAACCCTCAATAAGGGTTTATTTAAGCAGTTAAAATCAAGGTCTTAATAGCTTAATTGAGTGCTTAAAATTACCTTGATCGAGGGTACGAAAATCACCTTTTTCACACACTCCCTAACCAAAAAGTGTTACATAGCTTCATGGATTCACCCCATGGAAATATAGTCATAGATAAGGATGATTTACTATATATAGGAGTCCTAGATACGGAGTTTCATTCTATCAATGCAACAAAACAAAAAATGAAACATTGTATTGATGAAACATAAGAGAGTTGTTGCTATCTTACATAAGGTTATATTTCGTATTGATTGCTTACATGGAAAATTTCCAAATCCCCCCATTTCTAATGTAGGGAAATTCTGTATCCCTTTACATTACATAAAGGAGCACCAAACTCGAGATAGAAATGCATCTCATTGGCTTCAAAAACCTCTAGACCATTTATAACATACCATTCCATATGAAGATCAATGTGAGCCTTTATTCGATGTTGAAGCCTATAAAAAGGAGTTATATTGATTTTTTGATCAACTACATAGTTGTTGTGAGAATTGCTTGATGGGAGAAGCATGGAGTATTTTTTTAATATAAAACTTTGGCATACTAATTATCCAAATATGATCATAGTATAGCAAGCTCTACTTACCATTCTTGCAAGCCCAATGGATTGTGAAAGAAGATTTTCAAAGAATTTTTCTAAGGACATCAAAAGATCAAGTTTATGATTGGACACGTTAGATGCATTGATGAAAGTGTCTATGAATGAGTTTGAATTATCTAATGAAAATTAGATGTTAAACCAAAAAATGTTTAATTTTGAATAATTACCAAATTAAATATTTTATTATATTTTTATGTGCCAATTTTGATAAATATTATGATATATGTATCATTTGATTACATAGGATGATTTTAGATATTTATTTTATAATTATTATTAGTTGAATAAATATTGTTTAAATTTATTTTAGATTATAAATATAAATAAAATTAATGCTCATTCAAATAATTTTATTTAACATTTTTTCAATTAAAATTTATATTAAAATTTTAATAATAAAATTTATATTAAAATTTTAATAATAAAATTTATATTAAAATTTTAATAATAATTTTATTTTTGTAATGTGATTTATTTATTTTGTATGGATATTTTTATTGAAAATGTGATTTTAATTACTTTATAATTATTGAAAACCATCCTTATTTTTTATTTTCAAAACATTCCATTATTATAAATGAAAATTAATTAATTATTAATTTATATAAATATAAATTAAAAAATAATAATAAAATATTAAAATTTGTGAAATTTAAACATTAATCACTAAAATTTTAAATACTTTTTAATACAAAATTGTAGTGTAACAAACAACCAATAAACCTTTGGATCAAAAGCAATCCAATTACACTCCCTTGTAATAAAGCATATAATTATACGTATAAGTACTTAAGCACTTATAATTATACGTATAAAAACTTAAGCAAAAAGCAAGCATCTTGTATGAATGGTCTCTTTTTAAAATTTCTAAATAATAAAAACTATACTAACATTTCATGGTATGTGACGCATCCTAGTAAAATAGATCTTATCATAAATATGTCACAATAGGTGCACTAGGGGAGTTTGCATGATTTTTTTAGGAATAAACTTGTTTATTATGTTTGAGGGTTTGGGAATGTGTCAAATAACTTAGTTGAGTTTTATTCGTTATGGTGTGGTAATTTCATTGTGAAGGATGGAAGTTTTAGGTCTTTATTAGTTTTTCATGATTCAATGTTGATTAATGTTGATTATTGAAACATTATTTTCTTTTTCAAGTTTAGAAGCAACAAATAAAAATCTATTATTCTCTTGAATCAAAGGAGTCTTAGTTCAATTTGATAAGTCTCTTTTTACCACATGAAGAGGGAATTGAATGAGAAGATGGATAATTAGGCTAAGCTTGACTCTTCCTTAAGTCTTGGAGGTTTTGAATCAAAGGAGTCCTAACCCAATTTGATAAGTCTCTTTTTAACACATCAAGAGGGAATTGAATGGGGAGATGGATAATTAGGCTAAGCTTGACTCTTCCTTAAGTTTTGCAGTTTTAAATTTGATCAAGTCTCTTTTTACCACATCAAGAGGGAATTTAATAAGGAGATGGATAATTAGGTTAAGCTTGACTCTTCCTTAAGTCTTGTAGTTTTAAACAAAAATGGAGATTTGACGCAACCGCACTCCTCACGAGCACGTTCGCCCCTTCCAGGACCTTCTTTCTTCTCGGCCCAAAGAGCATCAACACTCTTCTATTCCCTTATCAGAACGTCTACCCACAGATTCTTCCTTCCTCTATCGGAACTTCGCTTTATCGCGCCTCGCGACTCGCAACTCCAAGCATTGGAGTTCCAACTTCTGATACGCGATGTGCCGAAATGCCGACGTCGCGATCTCGCTCTCTCGTGGTCCCGCTACTCGCGAGATCAATGGACTCCTTCTTCGACTTCTGAGGCCCCGAGGTTTCGATATCCGAGATATCGCTATCTCGCACTTCGCTACTTCCGCAGCCAAACAATCTTCCCGTCGGCTCCCGATGTCCGAGATGCCGAACCTCCGATACCTTGCGTCACCTGTCCTCTACTATCACCTGTGGCCCACACTACTGATGTGGCTGTCGGAATGTCGCCCCTCGCGCTCTCCTGACTTTTGCGACCAAATCTTCCACTCCTTATCCCTTGATGGTCCGATAGCCGATCCACGAATAGCTTCGCGCTCCTCGTGACCCCGATCGACGGCTCCTGTTCGCCTGCGCCTCGAACCTTTACTGTCCTTGCATTGTAGCCTCCCTACAACTCCGAGAGATCCAACGATTCCACAGAACTCGCTGATTTCCCACGAAGGATACTGACCGTCTAATTCTTCCTTATCCAGTCTATGAAACGACGTGCCGTCCTCCAGAGTACGCGTCACCCTGCGCGCAAACTTACGACGTCCCTTACAACCTTAAGGGAACAATCTTGTTTACCCCGTCCTTCGAAAAACTCGAAGGTCTATCCTTCATGAACCTTTTCTCACAGCTTTCGAGTTCCCTCAGGAAACTCCTTGCATGCACTCCTTGCGGCAATCCTTCAAACACGACTAAGTGTTGAAGTCTTCTTGACTCTGCGCACACCTGCAGTAGTAGTCTTTCACTTCCCTTTGCTCAGAATCACAACTCTGAAACTTCTTCTAGCCTGCGCACTCCTGGCACGGCACTGTGCTTAACTTGCACCTTCAAAGAGATGAGAACAAAAGATTTCTCTAAGCGAACCCTTTCGTCAACGCACTCCTTGCGGACAATTCGACTGCACTCCTTGCAGGAATTCTCTGGTTCAAGATAGAGAAACAATTGAAACTAAATCCTTGTTCTCATAGACTTCATTTCAACCATGAAATCACATACATAGCATATAAAAGCAAATGTATGACATAAAGTAAACATTCATGAGCATAACATCAACAATGCACAGAGAATAACACAACCATGTAATTGAATCAAAGCTTTCTTCTATTAATTCAATATCTGTACAGGGATGCTCTTCATACACTTCTCTACATGCTCTTCTCTTCTGAATGCTATTCATAATAATGTTATAATATACAAAGGAGGGTGTCTATATCCATTTTCCCTCTCGAGCTCTATGCTATCAAATCTAGAATTAAATATCCTATCTAACAACATTAAATCTATTAAATGCCTCATCTACCTAAAGGACATGAGCTATCCGCTCAAGGTCCATTACAATATACAAAGTGCACTTCATTAAATCTATGCATTAATGTTTGCGCAACAATATCAAGGTTCTTTCAAAAAGAAATCGTGCTGGCTTGTCCAGCTATATCCCACTTTCGCGTTGGCTTGCTTGACGTGGGCGATGCTCCTACCTCATACTCCCTCGCTTGAAAATTTTCATGGGCTCCTGTCCATGAGCTCCTGCATGGTCTGTCCATGCTTCTGGATCACTGCTTCGCTCTCCCAGCTGGCATCCTCCACTGGGTGATTCTTCCACTTGACCAGATACTCAAAGTATTCCTTTCGCCTGGTCTTCTTACCCACTCGCTTGTCCAGTATGCATTCCATCTGCGGCTTTTCTGCTACTGGTAATTGTTTCATCCACTGGATCGTTGGTTCCTCAGTTCCTGTCTCTGCTTCTCCAACTCTGTATGGATATAAGTCTGTGACGTTAAATGTCGGAGATATTCCGATGCCATCCGACAACTCAATATCATATGCATTCTCTCTGAATTTCTTCATGACCCTGCATGGCGCGATTTTCTTCATTTTCAATTTGTTATATGTTCCCCTCAGGAACCTTTCTTTCCTCAGATGTGCCAGAACTAGATCGCCAACTTCAAACTGAATTTGTCTCCAATGTTGATCTGCTCTGTGCTTATACTCCCGATTTGAATC